>JAQQSZ010006284.1:0-13636 GCA_028646595.1 Phalanger gymnotis
CAAGCAATTCAACATAGGCCACATGTGTATCATTATGTAAAACCCTTTCACAATACTCAATGTTGTGAAAGACTAACTACATTTTGCTCCTTCCTATCCTGTCCCCCTTTATTCAGTTTTCTCCCTTGACCCTGTCCCTTTTGGAAAATGTTTGCTTTTGATTACCTCCTCCCCCTATCTGCCCTCTCTTCTATTGTCCCTCCTTTTTCATCTCCTTCCTCCTTCTTTCCTGTGGGGTAAGATACCAAATTGAGTGTGTATGTTATTCCCTCCTCAGGTCAAATTCTATGAGAGCAAGATTCACTCATTCCCCTTCACCTGCCCCCTCTTCCCTTCCTACAGAACTGCTTTTTCTTGCTATTTTTATGCAAGATAATTTACCCCATTCTATCTCTCCCTTTCTCCTTCACTCAACATATTCCTCTCTCATCCCTTCATTTGATTTTATGTTTTTAGATATCATCCCTTCACATTCAACTCTCCCTGTGCCCTCTGTCTATATATATATCTATATATATATATACATATCTATATCTATATCTATCTATTCCTTTCAGCTACCCTAATACTGAGGTCTCATGAGTTATACACATCATCTTTCCATGTAGGAATGTAAACAAAACAGTTCAACTTTAGTAAGTGCCTTATGAATTCTCTTTCTTGTTTACATTTTCATGCTTCTCTTGATTCTTGTGTTTGAAAGTCAAATTTTCTATTCAGCTCTGGTCTTTTCACTGAGAAAGTTGAAAGTCCTCTATTTTATTGAAAGTCCATATTTTGCCTTGGAGCATAATAACTCAGTTTTTCTAGGTGAGTGATTCTTGGTTTTAATCCTAGCTCCATTGACCTCTGGAATATCACTTTCCAAGCCCTTCAGTCCCTTAATGTAGAAGCTGCTAATTTCCTGATTGTGTTTCCACAATATCCAAATTGTTTCTTTCTGGCTGCTTGCAGTATTTTCTCTTTGATCTGGGATCTCTGGAATTTGGCAACAATATTCCTAGGAGTTTTCTTTTTGGGATCTTTTTCAGGAGTCGATCTGTGGATTCTGTCAATTTCTATTTTACCCTCTGGCTCTAGAATATCAAGGCAGTTCTCCTTGATAATTTCTTGAAAGATGATATCTAGGCTGTTTTTTTGATCATGGCTTTCAGGTAGTCCAGTAATTTTTAAATTATCTCTCCTGGATCTATTTTCCAAGTGAGTGGTTTTCCGTTGAGGTATTTCACATTGTCTT
This sequence comes from Phalanger gymnotis, assembly GCA_028646595.1. Lineage (NCBI taxonomy): Eukaryota > Metazoa > Chordata > Mammalia > Diprotodontia > Phalangeridae > Phalanger > Phalanger gymnotis. Next base: position 1,238 of record JAQQSZ010006284.1, read on the forward strand.
CCATTTTAATTTGGTATGGCACTGCTGTGGCTGCACTTCTGCTACAGAGAATGGATTGGAGAGAGAAGAGACTTGGAGAGAGGGAGAATCCAGGTGCCAGGTGAGGAGGGTCTGAATTAGAGTTGATTTACTAGGAACGAAAATGGGAGTGGGGAGGTAGGAGAGTTTTTACAGAAGGATCAGTAGGACTAGGTAAAAGACCACAGTGGGGCAGCTAGGTGGTATAGTGGATAGAGCATTGGGCCTGGAGTCAGGAAGACTCACTTTCCTGAGTTCAAATCTTATCTCAGACACTTACTTGCTGTGTGACCCAGGACAAGGCACTTAATCCTGTTTGCCTCATCTGTAAAATGGGCTGGAGCAGGAAATGGCAAACTAATCCAGCATCTCTGCCAAGAAATCCCCAAATGGGGCTGCTAAGAGTTGGACATGACTGAACAAAAAATTAACACAGGTGCAAAGGGAGGACAGAAGACTCCAAGGTTTTAATGACAGACAATGAAATCTTACAGAAGTGTGGAATTTAGAAAGCAGATCCAGTTTAGATAAGTAGATAACACATCTTAAAAAATTAATATTTTATTTTCCCCCAATTACACATAAAAATAATTTTCAAAATTTTTAGTTTTGAATTCTTTCCCTCCCTCCTTGACCTTCCCATTGAGAACGCAAGCATTTTGACATAGGTTATACATGTGCAGTCATGTGAAACATACTTCCATGTCATTGATAACTACACATTTTTAAAGGACTTACTATGTAGTAGTATGGTGCTAGGCACTGTACTAAGTGCTGGGGATACAAATACAAGGAAATAAGACTGTCCTTGCCTTCAAGGACCTTACATTTTATGAGGAAAACAATACATAAAGGGTGTTGACAAGGGGGATCATCCTATGTGGGCATGTTAAGGAGACTGCAGACTTTAGGAAGTCTTAGAGTCTTGGACCCCTGTAAGATAAGACAAAGGGCTCACCTCTCAAATGGGGGGGGGGGGAGCCAAGGAGGAAGTCCAAGGTTTTTTTTTGTTTTTTGTTTTTTTCAGAGTGGGATAGAGATGGTTTGAGAGTGAGACCATAATGGGGGAATGTGCGGGAAGTTTAGAGGGACAGATACATTATGCTTACATTTATTCTTTTATCTCTAACACATTTTCCCCCTTAAAAATACCCTCTCGCTATTCTAGAAACCCAGTAATGGGTTATTAGCAGTTATTATCAAAAACCCCGAAATCAATACATGATCATATTGAGATCATAAGTGTAAGGTGAGGTATGTTCTCATTCATTGATTGCTAATTCACTGACATACATGTACAAATATGCATAGATAAATGTATGCATGTATATAGTGCTAAATTTACTTAAATGGTGTTTTGTGGATCACCAGGAAGACCCCAATCCTATTTCCAAATATCTCCCCTACTGGTTTGCCTGCTATGCTTGAAATTTCGACAAAAGACATTCATTCCTTTTTGTGAAACACTACATTCCACCTGGATAAATATTCTCAGTGGGACGAGACTATTGAGTCACTAACATCTCAGTATGAATTAGTTTTATAAGATGCTTTTATCTGGGATATTAGAAGGATTAAGAACTTGGATTGAAGGAGCATCTGAAAGGGGTTACACAAAGGAACAATAGAGGTGCTGAATAAACTTCGCCTACTTTCTGATTTTTCCTAGGGCCAGCTTTGCCCATACATATTTTATTGTCCTTCTAATAGATGGTGCTTTTAACAAATTACCAGCCCCTTGCATGGGCATCACTGAAAAGACTAATGTACAACATAAAAGCTTTTCTACATTATAAACATTTGAAGATTGCCTTTTGGTTTGAGGTACTTGCTCGCTGATAAATAGATAGTTAGATTAAAGCATTTATTATGCCAGACACTGGGCTAACCACTGGGAATATAAATACAACCCTCCCTGCAAAAGCCCAGTCCTTACTCTCAAGGAGCTTACATCCTAATGGGGGAAAACAACACAGAAAAGGGAGCAGAGAAGGGAGGCATGGAAGGGGGAGGGGGAAACAGGGAGTACCCACTCAAAGGCAAGGTGGGAAAGTCTGAAAAGTCAGAGACAGTTCAGGGAGAGATGTGAGCATGTACGGTCTGGATTTTTCATGAAAGTAGTCCTGGGCAGAATCTCACCAGTCAGAGGAGGGGCAACAGGGGTGGAACTGTCTTCAGAAAGAGGTTGGCCGGGAGGTAGATGAGGCTGGAGAGTCAGGAGTACAGCTAGGAGGGAAGTGCCTGGACAGGGAGAGGGGCAGATACCCCTCTCTGTTCTTTGTCCATATCAAGCAAGATGCTGAATTTGGCCACTGGATGCCAGACAAGAATTGTGTTTCTCAGGCAGGCACAATCTCTTTGAAGGCAGCTAGGCATATTGCATGTGGTTGTGGCCACCCAGTAGTTAACAGGATTTCTGGAGGATGTGTTTGAACAGTCTGCTATCTTCTCTGAAAGGTTGCTCTGAAAGAAGACATCGGGCCCTGTATCTCCCTGAAGGACAGTTGCCATCCCAAATCCTCCATCTGTCGGCTGTGCCTGTGTGCAGGGGAAGCTTGTTTTCACCGTCACAGATGGCTGAAGAAGTTAAATCAACTTGACACAGCTGTGGCACAAGATTTCACCCTGCCTCTCACTCTAGTGTGAATGCCACCCTCTCCCATCAGTCAGAAGTCTCACTGGTGATAGATGAGAGTAGTAAAGCAACATGAGACTTCAGATTTAAAGAGGGCTGCAGAAGTACAGTAATAGATTTATATTTGCTCTCTGCACTCTGCTTTGAAAATTTATAAACTTGTAGATATTAAAGATCTACATGACATCTGATTGATTACCGCTTAGAGATAGAGTGGCAATTTTTGCAATCTGTTATTCAGGAATTATGACTGCTATCTCATGTTTGTAATGCAGCTGATACTGGATAGATAGCGCTTTATGGTTTTCAAAAACCTTCCATATAAACCTCATTTGAGACTATTAGACATTTCCAGCTTGATGTTCTATAGGCATCTCCAAATCAACATGTCTAAAACAGAACACGTTATCCCTCCCCTCACCCTCCAGTCTACTCCTTTTCCTACTTCCGATCGAAGGTGCCACCATTTTCCCAGTTACCCAGGCTTGCAACTTCAGTCATCCTTTACTATTTACTTACTGCTGCTTCCATATCAGTCACCAAGCCACATAGGTTATGTCTCCATGACATTTGTTGAATCCATTCCCCATTTTATTCTCTGATCACAAAGCTACTACCCTAATTTAGGATGTCAGTACCTCTTGGCTGGACAGTTTTGATAGCCTCTTAACTGGCTTCCTTACCTCAGTTCTCTCCTGACTTTAGTACCTTCTCCACACAGATGCCAAATTAATATTTCTAAAACACAAGCCTCATCCACATCAGTTCCCTGCTCAAAAGAGTCTTGTGGCTCCCTGTTACCTCTAGGATCAGATAGAACCAGCTGTTTGGTATTTAAAACCCTTCATGATCTGACTTCAGCTCACCTTTTGCAGCTTACTATATATTACTCCCCTTCATGCATTGTGTTCCAGTTGAACTGGCCTACTTCCTTCTACTAATACATGAAGAACATTGCTTATCTCACTGCCTTTGTATAAGCTGTCTCCAATGTCTGGAAAATGCCCCTTCTTTACTTTGGCCTCATAAGATTCCTAGCTTCTTTTGAGGTTCAGCTCAAGTACTACCTTCTACATGAGGTCTTTCCTGATCTCCTGAGGTACTAGGGCCTCTCCTTTTCCCTCCTCCCTGCCACATGATCTTATATTTATTTTGTATATATTTTGCTTTTAGATTTTTTTTTGTCTCCCTGATTGAGTATTGGCTCTTGGAAGGCAGAGACTGTTTTGTTTTTGTCTTTGTATACTCAGGAACCTGGCATATATATAATACAGTGCTTGGCACATGGGGTTGTAGGATCATAGAATAATAGATCTAAAGCTGAAAAAGGATCTGAGTGGTCATTTAGTCTTTATTTTACAGATGAGGAAACTGAGGCTCAGAGAGGTTAAGCAACTTGCCCTAGATCACAAAAATTGTGACTGAGTGGTGATGAACTCAGGTCCTGAAGTTCCTGGTCAGTATTCTCCACACTTCACCATAATGTCTAACTCATACTTAAAATTCTTCCACTAACAAAGCCAACAACCCTTCCATCAATGCTGTATATGAGCTTGATAATCTCAAATTGTTATTGTTTTCTCTTTACTCATGTAATGAGACCCTTTTCTACTCTATAACATGCTGCCTTTCTTGCCAGTTCTTCTCCTGATTCATTCAGTCATTTGAAAGGCATCCATGTTTCTGTTATCCCAAAGTCTATTCCTTGATGGTGAACTTTTATTCTTTCTCTTTCCTCTTCTTTTTCTCTTAAGACTTCAGGATCTCTTTCTTTATGGCTGAAGCTTTGCTAATCTTAGCTAATTGGCTCCCAAAGTTTACTCTGGCTTAGGGATGAAATATTGTTGAGTCTACTTGACTATATACCCTTCCCAGGATTTGAAAATGTTTCTCATGCCCCTGAACTATGTGTTAGTTTTAACCGGAAGTTTATTATTTAAGAGATTCCATACAACATCTCTACTTTGCCCTGGTACTGATATTTCCTATGGCCTCCAAAAACTTTTGGAATGTCCTCCACCTTGAATGCATCCGTTTCTCATTGAAGAGTTAGTTTACAATTAATACAACAGATATTCATTGACAACTAAGTAATGCCCTATGCTCTGCTATTGGTGATACAAAGATTGGGAAGACCAACTAAGGTGAATAAGACCAAAGATGGACTACTCATTCTTACATGTGTGAAATTGATGTGTTTTGGGGTTTCTGGGAACCCCGAAATGTCAAGGTACAGGGCAAGTCTGCCTGGAATGAATTCACACACTCAAACCTTCTTTCAGTCAAGGTGTCAAGGTTTATTGTGACACCAGATGGAGCAGGCTAGATTCCTAGTGAATCTGCACCTAAATGGGGGTAAGGCTGAGAACAGAAAAAAGATCGGGATGGGATTACGGAGTGGTAAATAACCTGAGATGGGCCAGGTGCAATAGTAAAAGGAATTAACTGGTCGGGGGTTGGTCAAGAGGACTGTGAAAGGAGTTTTAAGTATCTAGGTGGGCTGGGATGGGCCAGATGCCCTGGCAAGACTGCTGGTGATCTGGGCTGCTGAAATGTGTGGGAAAATTCAAGGACTGGGTTGCTTTCAAAGACATGGCCTTTTCCTTTTAGGGGCTCAGGTCCCATCGCCCCATCAAAACCAACAACAAAAACACAAGCAACTACAGCAGTACAAGAGAGAATATGAACTTCTTTGTTATTTTCTTTCTATATTTTTTATATTCTCTTATCTATGTACATGTTGCTTCCCAAGGAGAATGTAAACTCCTAGAAGGGATGGACTTTTTTGTATTTGTTTTTCCAATGGGTATGAAGAGGTCTAATCAAAATGATGATAGGGAACCATGGGTTTCTAGGGGTGCTCGAGACCCCAAAACACCTACGTGCCGGCTCCTGCCGAAAGAATTAGACCCAAGCCTTCTCAGCCAAGGGAAAAGACAAAGTTTATTAGAGATTCACCATAATGGGTTGTCTTAAGAAATCTCACCCTTTGTGATGCCTGTTTTCACAAGTGGGCTAGATTGAATCTGAGCTGAGTTAGGTTGAACCTGAGCACCTTCGAGGAGTCAAGATGGAGATTATATACACAAAGGTTCTAGGAGGGATTGAGGGGTGGTCTGAGGTGACTAGAGGAGGGCTTTAGGGAGGGTCTTGAGGAGGAGTCTAAGGAGGCTGAGATGAGGTCAGAGTCCAGGACCCAAGAGAACGGGATTAAGGGTGGGAAGTAGCTGAAGGCATGGATATTGATATCAGGGTTGGCAAGTAACTGAAGGCATGCATATCGATAGTAACAATAGAGGGCAAGGCTTAAGTAGAGATTTGGGCCTAATGATAACATAAGGCTATAGTCTCTGGGGAAGGCCAGATCTAGTTGGAAGATTCAAGGAGAATTCAAGGGGGCTCCCAGAGACCGTATTCCAGATTCAAGGGGGTTCCCAGAGACTGTGCCCTCATCAGGTTGTGTCTTACACAAAGACTTAAATATTTACTAAATTAAATTGAATTTATATGGAGAGGCAGTGTGAGGAAGTAGAAAGTTTGCTGCATCCAGAGTCAGAGGATCTGGGTTTGCATCCTAGGGTCTGTGTTAACTTGAGTAAGTTTATTTAGTCACATTGGGCCTTAACTGGACAAGATGATATCTAAAGTTGCTTCCTGGACTAAATCTATAATCCCATGACATGAATTTTAGCACTGGCTTTACCACTTGCTGAAAGGCAGCGTGGGGTAGTAGATAGAGAACTAGCCTTGGAGCTAAGAAGATCTGGGTTCTAGTTTTGCCTCTGACCCAGACTGGGTGTATGACCTTGGGAAAGTCATTTACTCTAATGCTGTAGACATTTCTGTATGACTATACATTTCAGCGAGGGTGTCCATCTGCTTCCCTCATCTGGTGGTTCTGTATATAAATGAAATCACAGGTTCAGTCCTTACCCCCATTCCCCTATTCTCAACCGACTGGTTGTTCAGCTATTGGCAAGATGCTAAACCACTTTTAAGCTTTAGTCCCTCATTTGAAAAATAGAAATGTTGGTAACTACCTCACTAGGTCGTAACGAAGATCAAATGACATAATACATGTGAGAGTAATGTGTAAACTTGTCAAGTGTCATACAAATAGGATGAAGTAATCATATATCACATTTCCCTTTTGTTCTTTCCTTTACCATCATCCTTTTTTTGTTGCTCTTTGCTATTTTGAAAATTTCTTCTTCACTCCTTCTAATCAAGTTTTCAACAAGTTCAGATGGAATTTGAAGCTTGTTCTCTAGCAGTTGCTGTCTTTTATCCTCTTCATGATGAAACCCAAAGACATTATTATACTGAGATGCCATTCTGTGTGACTCATTGCCAGCTCTCTTTTCTGCAGTGGCATCCAGAAGAACTATCTTCTTATGAAGTATGGAGCTTGTCCTATTCAGTTTAATTTGATATTTAGATTTCTGTTATGTGTGTAAGGCACTGTATAGGCTCTAGGGACACAGAGATATACATCAAAGAATCCCTGCCCTCAAGGAGCTTCCACTCAATTGTTCTTTTTCTTTTGACAGATCTTCAGTCTGGCGATGCAGATCACAGTTCATTCATGAATCTCATCTATGACATTTAAAAAATTTGAGAGATATAATTTCTGGATAATTTAATCATTTTATTAATAAGGCTAACATATTATTAGTAAAAATCAGTGGCACTCTTGAATGCCAAAGACGCTTCATGGTGATGGGCTCACAGTTTATATGCTCTTAGAAGAGTAGATGTTCTTCAGGGTGCAATCAGCTCTAATTGATTAAAATTAATAAGAGAATGAATATTACAAAGAGCAGTGGGTTACATTACAATGAGCACTTGAGGTACTTGACACTGAGCACCCAAATCTTGGTCAGAGACATCAATTTCTGTATTTTTCCCCAGACCTATCTGAGTAAACACAATGAGCAGAAACCCACTCATTAGCTTAAACTTGGAATTTCTTTCTATCTTAGCCTGTGTAAGTCTTTGAAAAAGATTTCCCACACTGGTTGATTTCTAGATGAGGGAATAGAAAAGGGGAAAAACCTTGGTCCTAATTCAATAATTAGTTATTAATACAAGAGGGAGATAATAATTTCTCTCACATCTAACTACTATTCCTGTCAATGTCATTCTAGAAATTCTCCATATGAAGTTAAAAACACAAAGAAATATTCAGTGTATCTTGCAGAATCTTCACAGCATCATTTTTTACCTTTGGTAGCAAAGAACCAGAAACAAAATGAATGCCTATTGATTGGAAGATTACTGAATAGACTGTGGCATATGAATGTAATGGAATATTATTACGGAATAAGAAATAATGAGTACAAGGAATTCAGAGAAACATTGGAAGACATGTCGGAACTAATGAAAAATTAAGCATTACCATAAGAACAATATACAAGATTACAATAATGTAAAGGAAAAATAACACAAAAAGGAAATCAAACTATAACTGAAAGACCAATTATGTGCCTGGGAAATAGATAATGAAACATTTCTTCTGTGCCCTGGATGGAGAGGAAGAGCAACTTAAGGATGAAATGCTGCTTGCTTTTGTTTGACTCCCTTTGTTACCAGAGTAATGGGTATGTCAAAGCCTTTTTCAGACTTCAGGAGACTATGCATGTGAAAGCAGAGAAATGTGATATGGCAGCCAGCATAGACAAGCCCACCCTCTATAGCTTATCTTTCTGCATGATTCTTTGCTCACTCATCTACTTAGGAAAACAGAAAATTCTTAGGCACCCCAAGTGAGGCATACATTCAAACAATGGCCTAGTTTAAAGTTGAGCCTTGGTTATGTACACTTTAGTGACTTTTTGGGTATAGTTCCAAATTATTTTTAAGAATGGTTGAACCAACTCACAAATCTAACAGTAAGTAACACCTTTAATAATTACAATTTTCCACTTTTATCATCTTGGCCAATCTGAGTGTGAAGGAGAATATCAAAATTGTTTTAATTTGCATTTCTCTTATTGTGAGTTGGAATACTTTATAAGCATTTAAAAAAGATTTTATTGAGGGACTTTGTTTTTACATTACAGACATTTACAGCTTATTCCCATTGTGTACCCCTTTGTTACAAGGGATCTCTTTTAAGTAGAATTAACTAAAAGTATAGTGACCTCAACTGAAAGTGCATGCAACATCCCACATCTATAAAACTCCCACCTGTCTATTTTTATGAAAATTAACAGAAATCTATTTTTCTCCTTCCCAACCCCCCCTCACTGAAAAAGATAGAACTCTCCACCCCCAAAATTCTTTGTAACAAATATGCATAATCAAACAAATTCCTTAATTGCTATATGCTAATATGTGTATGTGTATATATATTATATATAATATAATAGTATAGTATAATATAGTATACATATGTAAAATATGTGTGTATGTGTTTCATTTTGATCCAGTGATGTTACTACAAGGACTATGTCCTAAGGAGGTCAAAGATAGAGGGAAAGGACAAACGAGCGCAAGAATATTTACAGTAGCTCTTTTTTGTTGTAGCAAAGACCTAGAAACAAAATAGATACTCATCATTTGGGAAATGCGTAACCAAATTATAGTATATGGATGTAATGACATATTCTTGCACCATAAGAAATTATATGATGAATTGAGATAGATATGTAAAGATTTCTATGGCCTAATGCAGATTAAAATGAAAAGAACCAGGAGAACTTACTATGTGATAACCACAATAAAAATGTGAGTGCAAACAACTATGACAACCTTTAGAGCTCTGACCAGTTAGGTGGCCCAGTGAATAGGGTGTTGGGCCTGAAGTCAGGCAGACTCATCTTTCTGAGTTCAAACCTGGCCTCAGATACATACTAGCTGTGTGACCCTGGGCAAGTCACTTCACCTTGTTTGCCTCAGTTTTCTCATCTGTAAAATAAGCTGGAGAAGGAAATGGTGAGCTACTCCAGAATCTTTTCTAAGAAAACTCCAAGTGGGGTCACAAAGAGTTTGAAATGACTGATCAACAGAACTCTGACCAAAGGAATGACTATGTATGACCTCAAAAGACTGATGATGAAAAAATGTCTTGGCATAGAGATTAGGGACTAAAGGTGCAAAAGAATCACACACACATTATCAAACAGAGACAGTGTATTAATTTGTTTTGTTTGATTTTATATATATGTACATATATATGTATGTATAAATTTATTGTAAGGGAGGGCTGTTACAGGGGTGTTGGGGGAAGGTGGATTAGTGGGAAATATATTACAAGGGCACCAGTAATTGCAAAGTAAAGTGAGCAGAATCACAGCAATGTTATATGATGATGAAGTGTGAAAGACTTGGCTCCTCTGATCAAGACAATGGTCCAAGACAATTCCAAAGGACTTAAGATGAAAAAAAGGCTATTCACCTCCAGAGAAAGAACTGATAAACTCTGAGTGCAAATCGAAGTATAATTTTCTCATTTTATTTTTCTTGTTTTTTTTTGTGACATGGCTAATATGAAAATGTTTTGCATTATTTCACATGTATAATTGACATCATGGTGAGAATCTGGAACTTAAAATTGAAAGAGAATGCTAAAATAAATAATAAATAAAATGAACAAGAAGGGCATCAATAATTTTTTTTTTAATATACAGAACATAAAAATGAATTGCAGAAGGGGAAACAAGGGAATTTTATTACTACCTTTCTAAACTTTATACACACATATCTTTTTTTTTAAATGCATGTACCGTAATTTCACAGTGTATTATATAATCCTTCCTCCTTTTCTTTGTATCTTGAAATGCTTATGTTGGTTAATGATTAAGTTCACAATAAAAATCATTAAAACTTTAAAAAAGTTCAACCTTCAGAGATTGCAGATTGGGAGATTTATGGAATACTCATTATATGCTAGAGTGAGATCTCTGACAGAGAAAGTCAAGCCCCTGGATCAGAATGAAGAGGCCAAAGAAAAACTTAAATATAAAGGAGTTAGCTGGCTGAAAGCACCCTGACTTTTCAGTAAACATTTATTAAGCATGTACCAGGCATTATGCTAATCACTGGGAATTCAAAGAAAGGCAACAGACAAGCCCAGCAGCTCTCAAGAAGTTCACAGTCTGCTAGGGAGAAAACATATATAATTACGTACAAACAAACTACATAAAGAACTTGCTTTTGGGGCTGAGAATCTTCTCCTAGAGAGATGAGAAATCTCACTAACCAAGATTCTAAGACAACAAGACCAGATAAGTTTTTTTTTTTTTTTTCTGATCCTAGGGCAGAAATTTCTTGCCATTTCTTTTTTCTTTTTAAATTAAATTACTTTTTCAGTTCTGAAGTTATCACACACCTACACACAAATGAACATTTCTGCATCCAAAGAGGAACATGAATCAATCAATAAACATTTATTAAGTACCTACAATGTGCTAGGCACTGGGGATGTTCTTTGTCTTTCCTTTTCAGAGAGGACTATGACGTCAGGGAAGTGATGCCAAGACGTGAGTGAATTGGATTTAAGTGAGGCAAGGCTGTGCAAAGTCACTTTCTCCTCTGGAGCCATCTGGGTCCAGTGGCTAGATATAAATCAAGATGCCTGGAGATGGCTGCAAGTGCAGTGGGGAATCTTGGCCTTTTTAAGCATTGGGGATATAAAAAGAGACAAGGGTTAATCCCTTTCCAAAGGATTGAGTATGAAATCATAAATCTCTATTCCATATAACTTGCTTTAATATACATATATATAATATATCACACTATATGTCATGCATATTATAGAATATATATGCTTGCATATTATATAATGTATATTATGTATGATAAATTTAAAATTTCAAAGCTGTTCTGATTGTGTTGCATTTTGAACTTAAATTCTTTTCTGTGCATTTAAAAATGTTTTAATGGCCCTCTTTTAAAATTTCCTTTTTAATCATTGCTATTGCTAGCTCCTTCTTCCTGCCACCCTCCAATACCTACCCAGTATTTTTAAAAAAAGAAAAAAACTTCTTTTAACAAATAATTATAGTCAAACGAAACACATTCACATAGTGGCTATTTCTGAAAGTGTGTCTTCTTTCTACACCTTGAGTTCATTACCTCTCTGTCAGGAGGTGGGGAACCTACTTCATAACAAGTCTTCTGGAGACATGGTTGATCTTTGTAATGACAAGAGTACTTAAATCTTTCAAAGCTGTTTTTCCCCCACAATGCTGTTTTTTTATTAACTGCTCTTATGGTTCTGCTCACTTCACTCTACATGTGTCTCATTCATTTATGGTGCTGGTACAGCATCTCCTTGTGTGGTTTTAAAGAGAAAATTAAGGATAGACCAATTATCTCTCTTGACCTAAGTATAGTAAAGAACCTTCCCATCTCCATCCTTTGCAAGCTCCATGATGTCTCTTAAGTTCAAGCCAATTTTTGTAGCCCTCTTTTATGGAATGGTACTATGTTCTCTACTATTCTTGACAGCCTTTGCAGTAAGATTTCTTGCAAAAATCTTGTCACGTACTGTAGTAGGAAGGCCGAATTTATGATCTCAAAAAGGATCATATAAATATCAGAATGGTTCGAAATCGTTGGGTATACAGAATTCTCCAAGCAGAAGGCACCAAAAAATTTATTCAGGGCCCAGAGCAACAAATTAGCGAACCAACCTCCCCATTCTAGTATTGTGAACACAAGCGTCCAGGCCCAGTAGGCCCCCCTTACAAGAGTAGCCAGGAGGCCACAAAAAAATAAGATGGCATAAATCATATTCACCA
>JAQQSZ010006285.1:0-13635 GCA_028646595.1 Phalanger gymnotis
GGCTCTTTGACTTTGTTGACTTCTTCTGGCTGTATGTTTTGGTGTTCTTTATCACCAAACAAAGATTCCAAAGTCTGAGACTGAATCTGGGTGCGTTTTTGCTGCCTGGCCATATTCCCAGCCAACTAACTTGACCTTTGAGTTTTTCAGCAGGCTATGACTGCTTGTGGAGTTAAGAGAACTATGTTCTATGCTTAGGGGGATGCTCTAGCTCTGCCACACCAGCACTCCTCCTTCCCCAAGCACCCCCAACCTGGACTGGACTTAGATCTTCAGCAGGCTTTGCACTCATGCTCTGATCTGCCACTTAATTCCTCCCACCAGGTGGGCCTGGGGCCGGAAGCAACGGCAGGTGTAGTTCTGTAGCTGCACCACCTCTGCCACCCCCAGGGTGGTGGCCGAACCGTGAACTCCTTTTACTCAATCCCCTCAATTTTACCCACTAACCTTCTCTTTTGCCTTTGTGGGTTGAGAAGTCTGGTAACTGCCACATCTCACTGATTCAGGGCACTAGGGCCTGTTCTGCCCTGGTCTGGTTGGTCTGCCTGAGTCTCACACTGGGTTCTGCTTAGTTCCCCTTTCAGCTCCCTGTGATAGACCTTACCCCATGACCATCCAGGCTGTCCTGGGCTGGAGCCCTGCTCCCCGCTGCTTGTGGGTTATGCAGTTCTAGAATTTGTTCAGAGCCATTTTTATAGGTGTTTGGAGGGACCTTGGTGGAGCACTTGCCAGTCCCTGCTTTCTAGCCACCATCTTGGTTCCGCCTCCCTGAGCTTATTTTTTTTTAATCAAATAAGAGAGGTAGAAGAAAAATTGGGTAAAGAAATGAGAGTTATGCGGGAGAAGCATGAAACAAAAGAGTTAACACCTTGGAAATGGTACTACCAAAACTGACTAAAGAAAATATCTCCTTAAAAATAGAATTGGTCAAATGGAAAAAAAAAAGAAATCTACGAAGAAAAAAACACTCCTTAAAGTGTAGTATTGGCCAACTGGAAAAAGAGGTTTTAAAGCTAAGTGAAGAAAATAATTTACTAAAAATTAGAATTGGGCAAGTGGAAGCTAGTGACTCTATAAGACATCAAGAATTAGTGAAACAAAATGAAAAGAATGAAGACAAATATAACATGTAAAATATCTCATTGGAAAACAAGTGACCTGGAAAATGGATCCAGGACATATCAGGTCAAGGAGAAAAAACTGTAAGCAGCTAGAAAGAAACAATTCAAATGTAAAGGAGACACAGTCAGGATTATAGAAGACTTTGCAGCTTCCACACTAAAGGATCACATGGTCTGGAGTGTGATATTCCAGAAAGCAAAGGAGCTTGGATTACAACTAAGAATTAACTCCCCAGCAACATTGAGCATAACCTTTCAGGAGAAAATATGGATATTCAATGAAATAGGGGACTTTCAAACTTTCCCGATGAAAACACTAGAGCTGAACACAAAATTGATCTTCAAATACAAGACTCAAGAGAAGCATAAAAAAGTAAACAGGAAAGAAATAAAATAAAACATGTTATTCAATGAGATTAAACAGTTTACATCCCTACATGGGAAGATGATGCTTATAATTCTTGCGATCTCTATCTCTATTGGGGCAGTTAAAGTATATAAAGAAAGAGGTTTGGGTATAAGATGACTTTGACGTGATGATATTAAAAAATGAACTGAAAAAGAGGATTGAACTGAGAGAAAAGGAAAGGGGGAGGCAGAATGGGGTAAATTGCATCATATGAAGAAGCACAAAACACCTATCAGAGTAGAAGGGAAAAATTTAGGGGTATCATTGTTTAAACCTTATTCTTATCAGATTTGGCTGAAAGAAAAAATAACATATACACTCATTTGGAAATACAAATGTATCTTACTTCATAGGAATGCAGGAGGGGAAAGGGAAAGTAATGGTAAAGGGGCACTAATAGAAGGGAGGGCAGAAGTAGAAGGAAAAAGGGAAAAGAAAAACAGATGGGTTGATAGAAGTGAAGGCAGACTGAAGGAAGTGGTAGTCAGAAGCAAAACAGTGCTAAGAAGGAATGGGGGAGGGGAAGGAGAGAGGAAAGTACAAACAGGCGAAAATAGGATGGAGGAAAATACACAATTAATAATCTTAACTGTGAATGTGAATGGGGTAAACTCTCCCATAAAATGGAAGCAGATAGCAGAGTGGATTAAAACTCGGAATACTACAACATGTTATTTACAAGAAACACATTTAAAGCAGAGAAATACACACACAGTAAAGGTAAAAGGCTGGCACAGAATATAATATGCTTCCACTGAAGGGAAAAAGAAAAAAAAGCAGGGGTAGTAATCCAGATCTCAGACAGAGCAAAAGCAAAAATAGACCTAATTAACAGAGATAAGGAAGGAAACTACATCTTATATTTGTAATTTGTATCCCTTTCCTCTTTCTTTGACTACTTTATGATGTAGAGCTAGTAGTGTTTTTGCTTGCTCAAAAAATACACAAAGTTTAATAACTTTTGGGGCATAGTTAAATGACTTTCTGGAAAGACTGAATCAATTCACAGCTTCTCCAATAGTGATATAATAATGCCAATTTCACACAGCCCCTTGAACTTTGCCATTATACTTTTGTATTAATTATACCTATTTCATGGCTTGAGATAGAATCTCAGAGATGTTTTATTGTTTACACCTTCTCAATCCCAAAATCACTTTGTTGCATCCAAGTAAACAGAATTGAAATGGCTAACTACCCAATAAACAACTCAAAAAAGCAAATTAATTAACACATGAAAGAGTAAAATAAGTATCACTGATAATCGATGCCTTGAAACCTTACTATCAATTGACCAAAGCCTGAAAATCCACCCAATTTTAATGAGCTGACGTAGATATTCGTGCAATTTATGAGTTGTTGAACTAAATTGGAATCTCCCAAATGCAAATGCTAAGTAAAGTGTTTGCTATGAATCTGAGGTAAAATTTTAAAGTGACAAAAAGTTTAAAAAGTAAAACTTTAAAAAATAAAAGTCTAAAATTTCCCCACAGCTTTTATACCTCACTGAAGGGCAAACAACAAATTCTGTCAAACCATAATAGCTAGCCATTATCAAATTTCAAAATTTCAAGTGTTTGAGGTCTCAGTCTTAATCCCTCCTTGATTAGGAAGATATAAAGACAAAGAAGCCAGGGATGTGAGTAAATATATATCCTAAAATGTTGAAGTAGATTCTCAAAGTAGAAATAAAGAAAACGAGTTTCAATTCTTTTGAAGTCACAATAACTCAAATTTTTGTTGTGCTTTAATGTTTACAAAGTGATTTTTTTTACAACTGAGCAAAATATGGAACAACATTTCCTATTAACCCTATTTGACTGACAGGAAAAAAAAAACACCAACTGAGGTTCAAGGAGATTATGATTTTTTATATTCACATAAAAATAGTAAGTATCATAACCAAATCTTCTAGCTTCCTTTTAATTGTAGTGGCAATATGGAACCACTGAATCTACTTGAGCAAGAGAATGGCATGGACCTATATTTAGAAATATCAATTTACCACTTGCATGGATGATACATGAGAACCAAAATGGGGGGGGCAATTATGAGGCTATTTAAATAGTTCATTTGACGTGATGAACACTGGAACTACAATAGTGGTCATAGGTGGAGAAAAGGGAAATCTAAAAATTTTAGAAAACTTGGCACATTTTTCCATTGGGAAGGAGGATGCTCAGGCAGTAAACATAGAAGATTTACTCTTAAACTTTTAATCTTAACTGATACCTTCATCAGAAAAAGAAAATTAAGAAGTAGGTTGTGTATCTGTGTTGGTAATTAGGGTGGGATTTTTTAAACTGTTTTCTCTTTTGGAACACTTAGGTAATCAAATGACTTTGATGAGTCTGGCCTTTGTTTCTTTGATTAAATATGGAATCTTTGATGACCTGCTTACCTCAGGGGAAAGCCTAGTTCACACAGTTTTGAGCCACATGGTCGTGATGCCCTTTGATGCTGAACAGGGCATATAAACTCAGAGGTTAGCATTTTGTCTGGTGCTCCCACTCGTTGGAAGGGTGTCCTGTGATTTGACCAGGTGAGACTCTGAGTAGTCATTGTTAACAGCCCCGATTTGAATACCCAGATGTTGGTCCTTCCCTGATAACTATGTACTGAGATGGTGGACAGAAACCTAGAAGCCTGTCTACTGGTTTGTGTTATTAGATCTGTTTATATTTTCTCTGTTTGTAATTTCTGCTTGTATTTACTCTGAAGTTCAGTGTGCTGGCTTTTCCCCCTGAACGAAGTGAATGGTATGTGTATGTTTGATTAAACTGAGATTGTTAACTCACTAAAGCTGCTTTACTTAGAAAATCAGATCAAAGAATCTGTGCTAGCAGCCGTCCTGTATGCTGTTGTTGTTGGTCTTTCACCTCCATGGCAACTGCTAGCAACATTGTTGTTACAATATCAGAGAAGATAATGAAGCTAATTTTATACATGTTGAGATTGAGGTCTTTATGGAAGATCCAAGAGAAGATGCACATCAAACCATTGATGATGAGGAACTGGACTAGAGCTAAGTAGAGAGATGAGGGCTGGATATAGAAGGTTTGAATTCATCTGTATAGAGTTTTCCTTAATAAATTGTAATCTTGTTGAAGGCAGAGGCTGTTATGTTTGGTTCTCGACTCTCAAAACAGTATCTGACTGGCACATACAAGTTAATTAATAAATCTTCATTGAATTGAATGGAACATTCAGTGCTCCTTTTACATACCATTGAAAAAGAATACAGGAGACCAAAAAGACAGTCAACAAGGCAATATGTAGTCAGTGAAAACCACATCCACCAGGCAATCACAGGTAGCAAAGGGAGCTGTCATAGAAAAATGGAAAAAAAACCTGTGAAATACAGATGTAGCAATATCCACTCAGGATTCACAGCTGGAGCCATTGTAATTCCACAGGAACCAATTAAGAAATATGGTTTTAAAAAGGCCAGTGGCAAATAAATTAAATGATCTGTGCATCTGAAGTCTTGCCTTAGTAGATCCAAAGAAGGATACAAGTTTTCAATGAGACGTTCATCTGTAAATCACAAGAATGAGGCGTGAGCAAGTCTTAGAAATTGGGGAGAATGACCTGCCATCCACTGTCATCTAGGGATTCCATTGTCCCTCATCAAGTTGTGTGAATTTATGTCTCTCATGTCCTGTATACCACTGTGTTCAGCCTAAGAAATTTCACTGTTCCCAAGTATTCTGATATGAGACTTGTGGTATCTTTAGTCTGATGACATAATAAAACCATAGAATTATGTATTTAAAGCTAGAAGTGACCTAATAATCCACCTAATCCAAAGCTCTCACTTGAAAAATTAGCAAATTATAGAGTGAGAGAGATGAAGTGACTTATCTGTAGTCACATAGCTGGTAACTATTGAAGGCAGGTTTCAAATTGATAATTTACCTGCTACTTATGCTGAGGGATGACCCTGGGCTTGTTGGGATCTAGAAGGAGGATATTAACGAAACCCGATGGAAAAAGCTTTAACTAGTACTTTCCATTTGTGGGAAAGTTTCGGGATTCATGTGATCATATTAGAGTAGGTGAAAAGTGGGAACAGAGAGGAGCTCAGCCCAGTCTGACATCTGATAGCTTCTTATTTTAATGAATTATTTTTGCAAACTGTATGCTAAAGTATGATGTGTTTATGCTGCTAAAGGATTGTCAGAGCTTTCGAAATTTAGCACCCTGAGGAAAAGGCCCAAGTTCCCTGCTCTATGACTCTGCTGACACCAAAATCTACTAAATAAATTCTTGCCTCAAAGGGTGCATCTGAGACTCTTCCTGTCTCTTTTTCCAAGAAATCTTATTTAAAGAACAGAGGTCTTTTACAGAATGTGCTTTAAAGTCCAACACTTTCATATGATTTATGTACACAAAATTGGAGTAGATACATGAATGATTCTTTTTTTGAGTGTCATAGAAATACATTATTTATTCACAACTTAGTACAAAAAATTCATTAGCACAGCTGTTCCTGCTCATGCAAAGAATTTCAGATGAAGGTGATAGCTATGAATTAAAATTAAAATTATTAGTAATGTGAATTCTAATGATAAAAAATAGAACTGTGCAAAGTAATGACATTGGGACACATTTGGCATGAATGCAAATAAGGATACATATATATTCATACACATTTAAATGTCTGTGTATGTTTAAATACATATATGTATACAGATCTCTCTATAATGACTCAATCGTGTTCACATATGTGTGTAAGCACATATATGCATTCATGCATACACACGTCCTACGAAGTCCTGATTTTCCAACTTAGGCACACTTTGGAATAATGAAGAGCTATTCAATTGTTAACTTCACTTTTGTATTGCTATCCAGATTTTTTCCTAAATCGAACATGGAATGACTTGCATGATATAGTAAAAAGTGAAATGAGCAGAACCAAGAGAATATTTTCTATGGTAACAGCAATATTGTTTTAAGAATGACTTTGAATGAATAAGGTTTTTTTTTACTATTATAAATACCCAAATTAATTATAAATGACATGTGAAGAAAGATGCTATCTCCATCAAGCGAAAGAACAGACATAGGAGTATGTACAGAAAAATATTATATGTATATACCTATTTTTGTCTAATGGTGGTCATCTCCAAAGGTGGAGTAGGGAGGGAAGAAAAAAAAAGAAAATTACATAATAACTTAGTTGTATATTAAAAAGGAATAGTATGTTGTACATAGTAGATTTGCATTTTCACGTACAATCATTTTTTTATTACACTAGGTTATATAATTACTTGTTTTATTTCATAAATTAAAAATAAAATAAATTTTAAAAAATGGTATTCCTGAAAGTGCTTCTCATTCTGGTTGATGAGTTTGGAGAGAGAGCTGAATGCATACTGCTCTTGTTGCAAGCAAATTTTTCAACAGTGATTGATAGTAGCTTGATTTTTGGCAGTATACATTAGTTCCAGATATGTAAGCATTTATATATCTATGCACATATACATACATGTCTGTCTAAACATTTCCATATGCATATTCATGTGTTTGCATGTTAATATATTTCATCCAGACCTATTACTTAATCCATCCAGAGAAATCTCTAATGGGCTATCTCTCTCTACCAATGCACATCCCATGTAACTGCTAGTTTTTGAGAGTTTCATGTGTTATTGAGTGGCTAAATGACTTTTCCAGGCTCACATAGCCTGAAATGTAACTTCAATTCAAATTGTCTTGATTCAAAAATCAACTTCCTATCTACCACATACTGCTGCTTTAGCAATATATTTATTAAAATATCATGGAAAGGAATTTCATATATGTTGCTTTGCATGTAATAGAAACTTGCTTGCTGAGTGAATTAATGAAGAATTGAATTTATTCTGTAATGTAGTTGATGAGTTATATTTAACTCAATAAATATTGAGTGAGTGCTTTGTGCAGAATATTGCTCTTAGCACCACTGGACACACATTTAGTGAAAACAAATAATAAAAAAAAACTATTTTCTACAACATTTTACAATATGTTTTTTTTTAATGCAGTGATCTTTTTGTTGATGAAAACATTAATCCTGCCCTCAAGGAGCTAAGCTCTAAGCTCCTAGGTAGAATTAAGACATATTCCAACAGATCAACTAAAAATAGAGACATAAGTGTAAACACCAAGAAAGGGAATGATTATTTCTGTCCAGAGGCATAAAGCTAGTCTTGATGAATGAGCTAGCATATCAGTTGGAGAGAGACAGAGAGAGAGAGAGAGAGAGAGAGAGAGAGAGAGAGAGATCAAAACGCATTGGAATAAGATTATAGAGGACCTTAAATATCAAAAGAATGAGTTTGAACTTTCTTTGACTGGTGATATATTTTTGATTGGTTGATGCTTGTATACTAAGAAGACTTCATCTAGAAGACTATGCAGGATGGATTGGAGAAGGGAAAAAAAGAAGGATGGGATGGAGAAAGGCAAACCAGAGATAATCAAAGTGGTTAGAAAAATAGTACATGTGAAAGATGATTAGGGCTTGTAATAGGGAAAGGATAGTGGCAATGGAAAAGTGGAGAGTGGTATATTTGGATGATTTGGAATCAGAGGATCTGCCTCTACTTCATATTACCTATGTGACCTTGGATAAGTAACTTCACTTTCTATTTCCTCAATTTCCTCATCTATATAATCATGATATATGTCTATAGTTCCATTCACTTTTAAATCTTTTAGTCTTCCCTAAAGATGTAAGATATATTGCTATGGTAATAAAAGCAATTTATAATAAATTACGGGTAGAGTACTACCATACCATAACAAATGAGAGAGAGGACAGTTTTAAAGACTTTGGGAATATTTGTATTAACTGAAAGAGTGAGGTGGGCAAAATCAGGAGAACCGTTTTTTTTTCAATAAGAAAATTGTAAGAACAAACAATGTTGAATGCCTTGGGTATTTTGATGAACATGACGACTGAAAACAGTCCAACGAACTCATGATAAATAAGCCGTACATTTCTGCCAAATTCAGAGTGAAGATGGAGACTTTTTTTTGTACATGGCCAATATGGTGTTTTATTTTGACTCAACATGGGATTCTATTTTGACCTTACATGTTTGTAACAAGGATTTTGCTTTTCTTGTTTTCTTAATTGGTAGAGAGAGGGGGCAGGAGAGAAACAAGGACTTTGTTTAAAAATTTTAAAAATGTAATTAAAAAATAAATCAGGGTATAACATACCTCATGCTTCTTCAAATCTTGACAAAATAATTTTCATGGAATGTGCAGTGTGGTATCCTATCTATCTGTCTGTCTGTCTATCTATCTATCTAGCTGTCTAGCTATTTATCTACTACCATTTTCTACTGAATTAATCCTCTCAAACCCATCCTCAATAAAATTTTCCATTTTTGACATTTGCTTGTTCTCCCCAATAGTTTTCAATATTATTAAATGTTAAGGACATTTGTAAGTGGTACATATCAGGTTGATTTTTAAGCAAATGGAATAGAAATATATTGTTGGTTTCCAACCATGATTTTTCAGCCCATAGCCTTTCATTCTTCTGTGTTCTTTCTTCTAATAAAAGATTAATTTTCCATTTACAACCTGGCCTATGGAGACATGAGGAGCAAGATAAAGACCTTAATATATTCCACTATAGCAGCAGATGATGCTTTCATTTCCCAAGGCAGGAAGTGTACTGGAATCTCAAAACAGCAGGAGGAAAGGATGAATCCACTCAGCCCTGCTTTTTTCCTGGTAGTATGTATCCAAAAAAGTCTCTTTCATCAGTTTTTCTTATATGTCTATCACAAGTGCGCACTACTGACAGCAGGTCAGAATTCCAGGTTATTACATACCTGGGGATAGAAACATTAAATGGATTGTCACATTTATATACCATAAGAAATTGTTGCTTCATAATGGATAGACATTTAGGACTTTTGTTGAACCATGATCTTTGAACTTTTCTGAAAAGCACATAAGCATAAAGACAGAAGAGACTTTGAAAAGGCATTCTACAAATTAAAAGTTATATCTAATTCAATTTTGGGAAAGACAGTTTTCATTTAATAGATTATCAAAAAGAAAAAGTCCATAATCTCTCTTTGTCTATTTCAGTGTTAGTAATCTTCCTTGTCACAAAATCATTTTATAACATCTAGATGAAAGCCTTTTTCTACAGTTTTTAACTAATTTTTCGTGTTATTTTGGTGATGATCATTGACATTTGCACAGTGCTGCTTTCTAACTGAGTGTCTTCTATAACCATGACTACTACAAGAAAAATAAGACCATTTCCCTCCCGATAAAAAGAATAGGTAAAGGGTCTGGGCCTGGGATTTCATTGGTGCATGAAACATGGATGAGGCCACTCTCTTTGCCAATACAAGTTGGCGCTTGTTCTGCAATTTGCAGTCTTAAAAATTGCCTCGAGCATCACAAAGTTAAGTTATTTGCCCAGGGTCACCCAGTCAGAGTGGGTAAGAAATGAGATTGGAACCTTGAACGTGCTGATTCTGAGATTCAGGAGACCATGCTGCCTCTCTAAGGCAAGTGCTTGTAATTTATTCAATTTTGTGTGATTTTCTTCTAAATCCACTTAGTGTTTTTTTTCAAAGTGTATTGGTATGAAGTAGTGCATGGTTTTACACTCAAAGAGAAATGAATCCCTTTGCATTGCATGTTGACTTAGAAAACCTCTAATGAACATTGTCTTTGTTGTATTAGTTTTTTTTTAACCTATTTTGCTAAACATATCCCAATTATATTTTATTTTGGTTTGAATCACACTTATGGGTTTTGTGGGCAGGACATGGCCCTTGACTACAAGTTTGACCCCCCCGTGCAGTAAAAAGAACACTGGACTTGACATAAAGAAATCTTGGCTTTAGTCCAACCCGTGTCATTTTTTAGGTACGTCAACCTGAGCAAGTCACTTAATTCTTCTAAGTCTTCACCATAAAACAAGAATAATAATGTCTCATGGGTTCATTATAAAATTTGTATGTGATGATGGTATATGAGAAATTGCTGTTTTTTCAGTATGCTCTTATTGATTTTATTTATGTTTTTATATCACCTATATAACCCATTCTCCATGTATCCCTTCTACTGCACTTTCATAGGGATACATTTGCTATAATATTTTTAAGAGAAAGAAGAAAAATAGAAAAAAACCAGCATTATCAGTCAAGACATGAAAAAAGAGTATTGTTGGCAATGTTCTGTATCTATGGATTTTGGTAAAGACATGAGGATAAGGGAGGCAGTATATCAATGGTCTATACGCATTTATTAAGCACTTACCATATGCTAGGCACTGTGGTAGACAGTGTCTTCCCATATGTCTTTTAAGGAGTTGATATTTGTTCTATACGATTTTAGAAGTTTTGACTGTTTGTGGTCAATGATTGGTGCATTTACATTGCTACATTCATTGGGTAGATTGATTTCCTAGCTTTTTCTTCGTGTTGCATAGGTTAATGTAACTCTTGACACATTTCTCTATATTCATTTTGTTTATCAATTATTATAATGCAGTCCATTTCAATCCTGTCCCAAAGTTGGTTTAGCTATTCCCCAGTTTTTGGGAATCTACTTTGTTTTTAATTCATCATTACCACAGAAAGTGCTCCTACAAATAATTTTGTACACATGAAATCTCCTTCCTTCCTTCCTTCCTTCCTTCCTTTTTTTAATCGTTGAGCTCCTTGACATGTATACCTAGCAGTGGGATCTCTGGGTCAAAGGGCAGCAGTTATTCTCTATGCTTAGTTCTATATTGCTATCCAGAATGGTTATACTATTTCATAACCCCACTAATAATACTTTAATATGCCTATAATTATTCCTATCTTTTGTAATTGCCAATTTATCGGAGGTAAGGTAAAACCTAAGAATTATTTGATTTAAATATTTCTTGACATAGACTTGGAACGCTCATTAATATGGTTGTCAATGGCTTGTTATTCTTTTGTCAATTCCTTCTTCATATCCTTTGACCACTCCTCTACTAGAAAATAGGGGAAATATTTTGTTTATGGCATATTTTATCTTTGCAACTTTACGGTATGAGGAAAGCAACTTTTTGCTCATTAAGTGTCTGTCATCATCCACTAAAAATCTACTCCAATAGCATGTTGTATCAAAGAGACAGTCATGGGTCTTCTAAAGCTATCACAGAGAGGCCTGAGAAATGGCTGGTATTTCAAATGATAGGATTATAGATGCACAGCTGCAAAGGACCTTAGAGGTCATCTCATCCAACTATCTAATTTTACAATTGAGCAAAGAGAATTGCAGAGATGTTGAATGCATTTCCTAATATGCCAAGTACAGTGCTTTCCCCAGTGTACTAAAATACCTATTGAAAGATTTGCTGTACTAATTTGAAAAGGCTTTACCAGCACATTGATGAACTCTTCATCTTTCATTTGATGGACTGTATTCAAGGAGCCTTATAATGATTTTGGCAAAAAGATATTTAAATATTTTACCAACGGAAACTCTGTAATATCATTTATTGCTTTGTAAAAAGCTTACAATTTGTATAGATAGAGAGATTCTATACTAAAGTAATCATAGGTATCTGAAGCATATGAATCAGGTATACATTTTTATTTGTTTTTGCATTTATCTTAATTTTGTATATTCAATGCAGGAGTTTGTTTTACCTTCTTTCTTTGTAAGTTTCCTCATATTTTCTCCTCATCTATTATCAAATACTGGCACTGCTCTTCTAAAATAGTGTCTCTTCTCTTTCTAGGAAATCCTCCAGTGACAGAAGATAATCGACATTTTAGTAAAGAAGGGAGAAGAGATTAAAAAACTAGAATGGAATGTTGTACCTTAATTTATATTATGCAAATTGTGTTATTTCATGTATAAACTATATTCTCTGAAAAGTAAACTGAAAGATATGGAAGTACAACAATTTCTGTTCTTTTTTTTTGTATTTCCAGGTATATAGATTATAGCATTTAAATGATAAAAATAGAATACATTAATGATGATAAAATTTTAAATTATAGGTAAATAGTTCATGATACAGTCTTTTAAAGTGGATATACCACATGAAACATCTGTATTTTACACCCTTAAAAAAGAGTTTATAGATCTAAGTTTAAGAGTTGGAAGGGAGGGGTGGAGACAAGATGATAGCTGGAAAGCAGGGACCAGCATGAGCTCCCCACCAAGTCCCTCCAAAAACCTACAAAAATGGCTCTGAACCAATTCTAGAACTGCAGAACTCACAAAACAGCAGAGGGAAGCAGGACACTAGCCCAGGACAGCCTGGATGGTCTCTGGGTAAGGTCTATCCCATGAGGAGCTGGGAGCGGAGTGGAGCAGAGCAGAGCCCAGAGTGGGTGGCGCAGACCAACCAGACCAGGAGCTGGGTGGAACGTGCCCTAGCTCCCTTAATCAGGGAGCTGTGGCAGTTACCAGACTTCTCAACCCACAAACACCAAAGACAACAGAGAAGGTTAGTGGGAAAAGCTGCTGGGGACAGGGAGTTCACAGGTTTGGCCACTGCCCCAGGGGCAGTGGAGGTGGTGCAGCTACAGAACTACACCTGCCGTTGCTTCTGGCCCCAGGCCCACCTGGTGTGAGGAATTAAGTGGCAGATCAGAGCAGGAGTGCAGAGCCTGCTGAAGATCTAAGTCCAGTCCAGGTTGGGGGTGCTTGGGGAAGGAGGAGTGCTGGTGTGGCAGAGCTGGAGCATCCCCCTAAGCATGGAACATAGTTCTCTGTACTCTACAAGCAGTCATACCCCGATGAAAAACTCAAGGGTCAAGTAAGTTGGCTGGGAATATGGCCAGGCAGTGAAAATGCACCCAGATTCAGTCTCAGACTCTGGAATCTTTCTTTGGTGACAAAGAAGACCAAAACATACAGCCAGGAGAAATCGACAACGTCAAAGAGCCTGCAACAAAAGTCTCCAGGAAAAACATGAACTTGTCTCAGGCCATGGAAGAGCTCCAAAAGGATTTAGAAAAGGAAGTTAGAGAAGTAGAGGAAAAATTGGGAAGAGAAATGAGAAGGATGAGAGAAAACCATGAAAAACAAGTCAATGACTTGCTAAAGGAGACCACCAAAAAATACTGAAAAATATACTGAAGAAAA
>JAQQSZ010006286.1:0-13635 GCA_028646595.1 Phalanger gymnotis
CATAGGTACTTAATAAACATTTCTTTCTTTCCTTCCTATCCTGATCTCCCCAGATACTAGTTCCTTCTCCCAAAGATTATATATATTTATATATATATATATATATACACATATATACATATATATCATATGTATATATATATATATCATATGTATCTAGATATGTGGATATATAGATATATACATATACACATATATGTATATAAACACATATATAATACTATACAATATAGTAACTATACATATACATTATATATATATATATATATATATATATATATATATGTTTGTGATGTTAAGCAGGGTGGGACTTTTTTTTTACTGTTTTCTCTTTTAGAATGCTAAAGTAATCAAGGGTCTTTGATTAAATTTTCCGAGGTGTGAAGCCTTCAGGCCCTAAGAAGGGTATATAAACACAGAGGTTAGCATTTTGTTTGGGGCTCTCACTCGCTAGAAGTGTGTTGTGTGTTTTGGCCAGAGGAGACGCTGGGTAGCTATTGTTAAGAGCCCCTGGGCTTTGGAGAAAACCCAGATGTTGGCACTTCTCTGGTAACTATGTTGGTTAGACAGAAATGCTGATCTGTTTATATTATCTTTGTTTGTAATTCCTGTTTGTATTTGCTCTGAAGTTCAGAGTGCTAGCTTTTCCTCCTGAACTAAGTGAATGATATATGTATGTTTGATTAAATTGAGGTTGTAAACCCCATAAAGTTGCTTTCCTTAGAAAAGCAGATCAAAGAACTTGTGCTAGCAACCTTCTTGTTGTTGGTCTTGTATTGGTCTTTCACTCCCACAACAGCTACTAGCCACACTGTTGCTACAATATTAAATACGAGATACCTTTGGGTAAAGCTCTCTCTCTCTCTCTCTTTCTCCCTCTCCCTCTCTCTTTCTGTGTGTGTGTGTATATATATATATATATATACATATATATACACACATACATATATATGTATATATACATACATATATATGTAACATATACTATATAAGTGTATGTGTGTGTGTTATATATATACATACATATATATACATATATACATATATATATGTATATATATATATATACAAGGTAACTTTGGGGGAAGGAACTGGTATGTATATTACGTAAACATATATGTGTATTTTTGTGTATATATATGGGTGAGTATATATACTCACCCATATATATGCATATATTATATATACATATATGTACATATTTATATATTCCCTCCAATAGAACTTGAGCTCCTTGAAAGCAAGAGATATATATATTTAATTTTTCTGTCCTTGTAACTGCAGAACTTACCACAATGTCTGGCACCTAAGTAGGCTATTAAATGCTTGTTTATTTACTTTGATTTATTGAGAGGTGTGAGGAAAGAGATAGAAGGTATCCTTAACCAGCAAAGCCAACTCTGATTGAGTTTGCCATGAATACTCAAGCAGGGGGACCCCAGAATTTAGAGCTCAGCTAGCCCAACACCCATTTGAAAGAGGAGGAAACAAAGACATTAGTGACTCGCTCCAGGTCAGGCAGCAAGTGGAAGAAGAAGAGTTTGAACACAGCTTGTCCATCTCCAAACCTCTGCTTTTACTAAGACTTATGATTGAGAAAAGTGGTAAAGCAGCTGATGCCCAAAATTAGAAGAGATCTTAGAGCTCATCTGAGCCAATCACCTGCATACTACGCTGAGAAATTCTTTATGTAGTTTGCCTGGGAGATGGGCATCCAGATGCCCTCTGGGCATATTTCCTCCCCTGTATCATGATAGGGTTAGAATAGATGAATTCTAAAGTCTCTACCCAATCTTATATTCCGAGGTCCTATATCACTGCCTGAGCATCTCCAGTTAAAGATTATGCACAAACCAGAACAACCTTTGCTATTACTGGACAGTAGGATTGATTACGCCGAACCCAAAGCAGCCTCTTGGTGATTTCCATCCTTTGGTTGCAGTCCAGCCTCCTGTAACAACATCTTCTAGAGGTAGTAAAGGCTTCTGGAGGGGCAGAGACAGTGGCAGCAGAGGTTAGGACCAGGAGACACTGTCATGGTAAAACGATTTATCTTTGTCTCTTCCTAATCACCTTTTCTTTGTTTCTCTTCCTTCTTAAGTCAAAGGAATAAAACCCTAACTGTAGAATTTCAGGCAAAAGTCTGTACTGTGAACAAGGTATTGAAAAGGAGTAAGGGAAAGAGGAGAAAGGACAATAGCTTCATCAGACCTGTGAAGCAGCCAGACGTTCAGACACTTATTCCATTTACTTGTGAGGTTGACCCTGGTGTAGATGGCTAGTTTCTTGGCTAGAATGAAAGTAGTACCATATGAGTTCTTATGCCACCAAAGTAAGATTGGCATTTAATACATTTGTGAAGGTAGGAAATAGAAGACAAACACCAGGCCTTACCAGCTGATATAGGAATCACAGAATAATGCTATAATATTTAAAATTTGATGACAAGAGGATGGGCCTATTAGTACACAGAGCTCTGTTTATAAAAGCAGTGTTGCTTAGTAGTCAGAATACTGGACTTGGAGTCAGAAAGAACTAGGTTCAAACACTGCTCTGCGATGCTTGCTAGTTGGATGACCACGGTCAAGTTACTAACCACTCTGAGCTCCATGTTCATCTGTAGAAGGGATTTTTCCTTTCCATGTTTTTCCTTTCCATATTCCTTTCAAGGCTCAAATTATAAAATGCAGATACAGTCCTGTGCAAGCATTAAAGTCCTGTATAATTTTTAAAATAGTTATGTAGGATTGGTTCATTGGGATTTTTTTCAGGCCACCTTTACCAAATATCCTTGAACATGCACATGTAAAGTATTAAAGTGATTTCTAAATGAGTCTGATCCAGCCTTTAACCTAGTCACCATATTACCTACCTGTATTAGGGACTTTAAATTATATTTGTTAAGAAGATTTTTGTCCCTTATTTCTGACTATATCAATATCACTTTGTTTCTTATGAGAATTTGTGGTATGTTTCTATTATTAGCTCAACATTCTGGAGGGTAAAGTCATGAATCTTTCTATTAATGGTTGCTTCATTCCTACCCCCCCACACATACACACAAATATTGTTTCCCAGGGCTACACCTGTATACGCCTGATATTAGGAGGGTCTTCAGCACATGAGGTGGATTTGCTATGATGGACTTCTGGGAGGACATGGGCAGTAGTGCAAGAGGATGGAAAGGCACCAATGGTTTAGGATCTGCATCCTTAGAGAAACCATCCAAATCAATGAGACCACAAATCACATTTGAGTACTGGAGAGAATAGTGTTCCAAAAAGAGCCTCTGGTGCAAACTGAGGGCAGAGGTTAAAATTGTAAATGTCTATTACCATGGTGACTTGAGTTATTATTCCTGCAGAATGCTTACTGCCTATTTTTTTAGTTAGTTCTATCAATTTTTTCTTGTGGTCTGTGATTTTCTTCAAATTACAAAACAATTAAACAAAGAATTTGGCAAAGAAACAGAGCCAGATGTAGCTGTTTCCTCTTAGATTTCTTAATGGAAGCAAACATACTGTAATTTAATTTCTCCTGCCCCTCCCTCTCCCAGATTCTCAGTTACAGAGTAGCTGAAGAGCTAGCTGCCTTAGAGGAGGAAAAGCCCTATTCTCCCTGAGAGTCATAAAATCCGAATCTGGCTCATCAGCCATTTGAAAAAGGAAAGCTAGAGAAGAGTCATGTCAAATTTCCAGGAGGGATTTAGTGATATACCCAAAAATCCAATGATATTTCATTCCCTAATATTTGGGAAATATAAGATTTTTCTGTAATTATGGCCTTTAATGCAGGATTGAATAAATATGATTTTATTTCAGCCATTATGAAGAATTTTATGTAATACACTAAAGCTGAAAGCCTTTTTTTTAGTAGAAATAAGGCTGCCATTTCTGAGGCAAAGGCATTTGACGTCCAGTACCATTATCAAGCTGGTTTGACCATTTCTTGGAATTTGGCCTTAGGTACATGGGTACCCCATCACACTGTTTTTCTCTTTCCCTTTTTTTCACTTACAGTTTTCCCTCTCATGCTTACCAACTCTCTTATCCTTTCTCATCTCTTTGATTCTTCTGACTAAATAACATTAACCAGAAACATTTCTTATATTGTAGGAATTTAAAATACAATAAGACTTCATTCATTTGAAGAGAAGGAAAACTTTTCTTAATTAAGCAACATGAATTAAATGATATTTTTAGAGAAATTTACTTTCATTAATTTCAAGTATATTCAGTAGTGAGCATTAGCTGGTTTGCCAGATAGAGGGCCTGCTTTGTTGAATGAGTTATGACTCTCTCAAAAGATAGGTGCTATTAATTTCCCTTGTCCAAATGCAAAACAAACAAAAACCCTTAAGACAATTCTACATTGATTAAAACATTAATTTCAGTTCTACCTCTTACAAGGTATGCTTTTGGTGTAAAATTGTCTATAGTTGTATTCACACCATAAACAAAACCAATGAAACTTTCCTCTATTCAGGTCTTACAAGCTTGACTTTAGAGAAGAAGAAAAAATGAAACCCTGACCAAATAACTATTTAATATGTCCTTCTCTGCCTTTCTAACCTGCCAAAGTAAAGGTAACAGTTCAAATTGGTGTAGAGCCAGCAGAGGGGAACCTGCAGCCTTGAGGCCACACGTGCCTGGCCTCGAGACCTCAGGTTTCTTTCCTCCCTGAAAAGAAAAAATTCTGGCTTTGGAGTCAGAGGACAAGGATTCAGATCTGAGATCTGCCATTGACTACCTGGGAAACTTTGGAAAAATCACCTAATTTCTCTATTTTCTTAATGTCTCCTTAGCTATAAAATAAGAAAGTTGTACCAAAAGACCTCTAATATTTGATCTTCAATATATGATCCTATAACTGCAAATGTTGTTCCATAACTAGACACAGCTAACCAGCTGCTTTTTATGGAGAGACTGAAATCTCTACAGCATCTATACATACCCTAGAATCCACAGAGATATAAAGACTGTTTATAATGAGTATATTTTTTGCCTGTATTAGACTGGATTTTGCTGAAGTTCTTGATTATGAAGGAGCAGAAAGAGCTATGGCCCAAGAATTGGGAGAATTGGGCCCTTGTCCTGGTCATTTACCTTAACTACCTATATCTATTGGGTAAATTGCTTAAACTCTTTGGGCGTCCATTTTTTCACTTATAATGAATGCATTGGAATAGGCTTTATAAAGGCATTTGAATAGCTTTGTAAGATCCTTTTCAGTTATAACATCCTATGGATCTCTGACTTTGTATTCTTAAGTAGCTTAACTTTCCTGAAGGGAATTTTTCCTATGTTATTAATTTGATTAGCAAATCTTTATTTTGATTATGATGCAATGATAACTTTAAACTTAGTCCTATCAAGAATTCTGGACCAATAGGATATGGATGAAATTGTCTTACAGTAAGCGCTGCTGACTTTAGATCCCAATTCCCCAACATTTGAAAAGAAATGAATAAAAAGGAAAGAAGATCATGTAGAACCAAAGGAAGCTCTTCAACTCTGTTTTGGGTATAAAATATCCCCTGAATCATAGGACAGAACTGAGTTCTTGTGTTCCCAAAGAACTCCTTCTATTCTAGCATTTTTGTGGGACCCTCATCTTGCCTGCTAAAGACCCTTCCTGATATTCTTCTAAAAACTGAGGTCTTGAAACAATTGAACTTAGTCCCTCAGATGCAGTTAAAATGATCATAGATATCCCAAGAATGAAACATAAATCAGCAGTTCTCTAAACACAAATAATAAATAAATTGCATTTTGGTTTCTAGGTGAAAAGAATGAATTATCATCCTTTTCAAATATTTGATCAGATAAATTACTTAAAACATAGCATATATTTCCAAAATCAGCTTGTTGGATAAATAAATTGAGTCTCACAAATAAAAAAAAATATCTTCCTTCCTAGAAGGAAGAGAGAGATAAAGGCTAAGCAAAGAAACTTGATTTGTTCTATCTGACAGGCTGCTCTCATGGCCTATTAAAGCCAATTCTGTCTGTTGTTTTCCTACTTTAACTCATAAATATTAAGTATTTTCCCCTGCAGTTTCAGCTCATTTTTTTACATGCAATTCTTACTAAATGAAGCTAATCATTGTGTTTGCACAATAACTCACATGTTGGATTGTATTTAGATTTCATGAAAATTTTAGTTTCCCCCGTAGGTAATAGACTTGTTAAAATATTAAACTTGGAGAAATGGGATTTGACAGTTCTTCAAAGAAGGCATGAACTTAATTATATCTGATCATCTTTGCCATTTCAAGATAAAAATTCCCCTGGACCTAGATTATTCTCTTTCAACCCAAGTACTCTGAGAACTGTCTTCCTGGAGCAGAAATATGTCTATTGACCAAATGACATTAATCAAAGCATTAAAAGTGGTAATTTTTCTTGGTGTATTTAATTCAAACTGTTTTTTAAATACCAAATCATCTCAAATATATGTAAGCTTAATATCCAAAAGAAATACTAGCATGCGTCTATCAGAATGAAGTTATTTATAATACCTATTTGTTTAATGTAGTAAATTTTTGTTGTTGTTCAGTCTTTTTAGTCATGTCCAACTCTTTGTGCCCCTATTTGGGGTTTTCTTGACACAGATGTTGGAGTGGTTTGCCATTTCCTTATCCGGCTTATTTTATAGATGAATAAATGGAGGTAAATAGGGTTAAATGACTTGCCCAGGGTCACAGACCTAGTAAGTGTCAGGATCTGGACTTATGAAGATGAGTCTCCCTGATCCCAAGCCCACTGCTCTATCTACTGTGCCACCTAGTTGCCCCAATGTAGTAGACAGTTCTATTTTACTAGCAAGTCAATTCAACAAGCATTTAAGTGCCTTCTATGTGCCAGATATTCAAGGCTGGTTAACGAGAGGTATGTAGAAAGTCATTTCTATGTGATGGGGTCATTTGCATGCAGCTGAAGACTTATCTATGAGATGACTATTGAGAAAAGATAGGATGACTGGCTGGTTTTAGGGATGAAAACAAAACAGTTTAAACTTATAGACTACCAACCCTTTGATGTGGTTGTAAGTCTTTCCAGGTTGGTTTAAGAAGAGGGCCAGGACAATGATCTGGAATTAATAATAGCTGTTTTAATAACAGCTAGCAATATCTAGCATCTCGAGGTTTGCAATGCATTTTTCAAGCATTATCTCATTTGATCCTTTCAACAACCAAGGAGGTAGGTGCTATTAGTATCTCCATTTAATAGATGAGGAGAAAGTGGCACAGAAAAATTAAAGGACTTGACCAGGGTCACACAGTTAACAGGTGTCTGAGGCAGTATTTCAATGAAGGTCTTCCTGACTCCAGATCCCTGCGCTGTAGCCACTGCAAAATCCAGCTGCCCATAGGTTGTATTCTTAGCGTAAGGGTCAAAAGCCTTATGGAAGTGCTTCTTGCTTTTTCTTCCCCTTTGAGTTTCTGAATATGAAATGCTAGCTCAGATTTTTAAAGGGAAGGGCAAAACTTTCACAAAAATTCTAATGCTAAGGAGAAAATGGCCTCAATTTACCAATATTACTATCAATGTGCATATGTTCTTGAGCAAGCAATATCAATTCTTTACATTCCCCAGACTGAATACAGCCCTTGCACTTGCAAAATTTTAAGAAGTAAACATAGCGTTATACATATAATAAAAGGGGCCACCACAGAAACTAAATACTGGAAACTATGAAATGAATCACAGCCATCGCATTCTAATGAGGCCCCGCTACAGAAACTCAGCAGAAGGACGGTCTATTTGAACTGTGTCAGCACTCGTGGGGAGAGAGTTTTGCTAATACCTCACAGGATCTTACCCATATTTCCTATATGTTGAACTGGGCAGCAACACGGCAAAATAGACAAAGTTCCAGACCTAGAGGCAGGACCTGAGTGCAAATCCGACCTCAGACACTTAGTAGCTAGCCATACGATCCTGGGCACTTTGTTTAACTTCAGTCTGCCTCAGTCTCGTCATCTATGAAATGGGGACAATACCAATACCTACTCCTCACGATTGTTGTGAGGATCAGATGAGACAATGATTGTAACCCTTTTAGCACAGTTCCTGGCACATGTTGTTACTGTTATTACTGTCAGTTGCAAGATGGCAGGCTGGGTCTTTAGAGCAGAATAGAACTGACTTAGATATGGAATCCATCCTTCACCTAACAATTATGAAAAGACAGACCTGGAAGAAACCTTAACGATTATCTGGATTACAATTGAGGAAACTGAGACCCAGAGAGAGCATTGACTCGCTCAAGATTAACTAATAAATGCCAGAACTCTCAATTCAGTGTCCTTTCTATGATACCATATCACCTCGGTGTTACCTGATGCCATTCTGACCAGCTCTATTAAATATCTACAGGCCAACCTGAATAGCTTACAAGATACCATATTCTTTTTTTCACTCGACTATTACAAGATATTGTTTTCTTTTGTTACTGGTGACTAATAGAAGTGAGACAAAAGACATGATGTAATTTTTTTAAATAGGAAATCTCTTTGTGCAATGATATGGCTTATTGCCATTTTAAATGTGGATCAGCTCATCTTGTTGCCTCTTTTGAAATCTACTTCATTCAAATTAACCAATGGAAGGCAAATATTAAGCTAGTAATTAAAGCTGGGAAAAAAATTCTGGGTTTGTTTCAAAAGATTTTAGAATTCTTTTTTAAAGGATCAGTGTTCTTCAATAAATTTCTACATTTCTTATTTCTTCCCATATACTTAAAGAAAAGGGTTTTGTTTTTGTTTTTTTTAAGATAGGATAGTTAAGAAATGTGGCATATTATCTATGTTTCATTTTTTAAAGCACATGATAATTTAATTTATTTTATTCATACTAAAAATCTAATAATTTGTAGAGTGCTTTCAGGACAGGGGAAGAAAATAGGCATTATTATTTCCATTTTATTGAAGTAAAAACTGAGATACAGAACTCAAGTAATCTCAGAGGCATCATGACAGCACAGAAACAGCACTGGTTTGGTTATCAGAAGACATGGAGCTTAGTCTAAACTTCACTATTAATGCTTATTAATTAATCATTGTATATCAAATAAGCAATTTAGCCTTTCTGGCCCTCAGTTGCTTCATCTGTAAAATGAAGAGATTGGGTGACTCAGTCTCTAAGATCTCTGCCAGTTTCAACAGGTTAAACAGTTCAACAGGGTGCAAAGGAAAGTAAACTGGGCTTGAGCTCGAAAGTCTCCCAGCCCTAAATTTGTCATCTTAAAATGTCTCTTCATCACCTGAGTCTGATTCGTTTTCCTTATACGCAAAATGAAAATTATAATATCTCTGCTGCTCACCTCACAGAATTCTTATGAATATCAAATGAAAAGAAAACATATATGAAGTGCTATATAACCATTGACAAAACTGTTAAGAAGGTATTACCCTTTCTCTATTGAGAGTCTACTCCTATTGGTCTCGGTATCTTTATGCAACACTACACGTGAATCATAGATATAGACCTAGAACGTACCTTAGAAGCCACCCAGTCCAGCTCCCTTATTTTACAGCTGATGTAACTGAGGCTGAGAGCAGCTCAGTGACTTGCTTAATGTTAAACACTAATAAGTGCCTAAGGCAAAATTCAAATCTTAGTGGTTGTGACTTATGTCTATCCTGACTCATGTCCATCACACTAATGTATGATACGCTACACCAGAGGACTCCATGTGTCTTTTGTATTCAACATCACTCAACATTTGTCCAATCACATGTGTCATTTCCCAAGGCCTTAGATGATGGCTATCAATGGATTTAGTAGAATAGACTGCCTTAAAAGTTTCTCCATTCTTCGAAGTCATCAAGCAGAAACTGAATAAACACTAGTTCCATGAAGGCAGGGACAATTCCAACTGATTTTTCATTGGTTTTTAAAATGTTAAACTGTCTCCCTTATTGCTTTTCCCATACTTGGTATAAACTAATCATTAATCAAAACTATTATAGGCATATTTATCCCTCTGGTGTGCAGTGATATTAAGTGACATCCAAGGACCCTTACAATTGGTTTAACATAAAATCTAAATCTGAGAAATTATCCCTTGCAAATGGATTGAGCAGGCCAGACCCTTCTCAGGTAATCTTAACCTTTATAGAAGAAGCAGTAATAGTCGGCATTCTAAGAACTCTGACAGGCTTGTTATTTTAATGTCCAGTGTGAGTAAGAAGGGTGCAATTCAACAATCCTCAAATGACATCGCGTAAGTGGCCACTAGTTCCACCCTATGCAAAGCCCTCTACTCAGAAATATGGGAAAAGCTAAAAATAAATGGTAGATATAATTCATGCCTTCAAGAAACTTGCAGTGTAGCTTGGCAGGTGAAATATATCCCACTCAGGAACATGACAAAATGGAACTCTACCATCACCTGGCACCAGGTTCAATTTTCTCGTTGTTGTTGCGGGTTTTGTTTTTATTTTGTGACAGGTTTTTTTTTCATTTTCTAAACGGCATTGTTTGCTAAAAGCCAAAGGCTACTACAAACTACCTCTCTCCACTAAGCCAGCTGTATTTTACCTGAAAGCAGTCAGCTGGAGAAATTAGAAGAGCATATGGTGGGCACCATGGTGCTGTTGTTTTTAATCTCTGCATTAACAATTCAGATCACAGATTGCTTTCCTCCTCTGAGAAGTTTCCATTATGAAGCTAGAATTTTTCCCCCTACGAAATGGTTTTTGGTTACCATAATTTCATGTTCCCATTTTCTTCAAGGGCAAAGATCTGGAACAAAAGAATCTCAGTAAAGAGGCAAAGAAAAAATATGTGCAAACAACTCTGAAAAATGTAGAGGGGAGGTTTGTGTGGGGGAAATTATAGACAAAGTCCTGGTTTGTACACCAAAAATTAGAGGGGGCTGTGGTTCGTGGAGGGAAGACAAACTTTCAAAAGGTTGTGTGGGTTCTCAATGTGACTGAGGTCATCAGTAAAACAGAATAGTAAAAGCCAAATCCTCTGCTGCCTTCAGCACATTCCTTTCTCCTAACATTCTATGGGCTTCTTGACTTTTGTTTGAAAGGTATCTGTTCATTTTGAACCTTTTTGGGCTCTAGTCATGTAAGAAAGGAGACAGTTAAACTTTAAGGTTCTTCTAGTATTTGTAACTAAAAGGGAACTTGGAGGTCATTTAGCCCAACCTCTTCATTTTGCAGATGAAACAATTAAAGCTTGGAGAAGTTAAATTAGATGGCCATCACCTACGTTTCAAGGAACAGAGCTGAAATTTGAACTTGGGACTTCAAATTCAAAATCCAATGTTCTTTTCACTTCAAAACTAATATTCAAAAGTCCTTGGTTCTTCTTCTCACTATTCAGGCTTGAGCAAGTCTCAAGGAGAGAGAAAATACCTCCATGAAGTCTTTCTGACTGTACAAAGATCCATGGAGGGGATGGTTTATACAAATAACTATCATATCATATTAATAATCTCTGTAACTCTACATAATCCTTACTAATGTGATCCCTGATAATGAATTGTCATTATCTTGATTCTTGAGGATAATAACTATGCCATTTAGTTCTACATATCTGTTCAAATACCCAGCGCAATGCTGCAGAAGAATTAAATGTACAATAATATTTTAAGATTGCTTGAGTTCTGTATCTCAGTTTTTACATCAATAAAATGGAAATTTAATGCCTATTTTCTTCCCATGTCCTGAAAGCCCTCTACAAAAGAACTGAGCTCCTTGGACAGAGTATGAATTCAGCACTTTTTCTTTTGGGACTCATTCATAAGAGAGTTGAGGAATCAATTCCAGACAAGGCATCTTACCTATTAAATCTACGTTTATCCTCCACAAGGGACACTTTCATTAGCACTTTTACCAACAGAAAGAACAGAAAACAGCAATTTCCCTTGATTTCTGGCATTGGCATTGTTGAATTTTAAAGACATTGGGCACCAAGCTGGAGCCAGATTCCATTTTTAAGTCTCCAGATGGTTTATTTCTAAAATCAAGACTCATGTCTTAAAGCCTTGTCCTTAGCCTATAAATTCAAGCACTGTCCACATTTTATTGTTGAGGTTTTCCTCCTCTCAGTGATTCCAAAGAAAACTGGAAGTAGCCATGACCTCTATTCCATTCTTGGTAAAATGGAAAGAATGCAGGATTCAGAGTCACCAGACCTGAAGTAGAGTCCCTCCTATAGGATTTAGTAGCTGTGCATCCTTAGGAAATCTCTTTAATCTCTCTTTTTATTTTCCTCATCTATAAAATGAGTATAACAATACGCACCTCACAGGACTGTTTCAAGAAAAATACTTAGTAAATTATAGAGGTTCTATCAATATAAGTTATCATGATTATTAGCCTGCATAGCTATTGGGACTACCATCCCTTATAATTCATTGGATCCAAATGAGAAGGCATCTTTATAAACTTCTTTTGTTGTAAGAATACTAACTTTCTGTGATTTGTACTATACTGGTAAAGACAAGGGGGAGGGGGATCTATCTAATGTCCAATCTCCTGGGAGACTTGACCTGAAGGCTGCCAGGCCAGCAGGCTATGTGTATGTTTGGACACCAAAGCTTTTAACATCTAGTCTGAATGCTCAGGAAGAAAGAAACTGGAAGATAAAGTCTGTGTTTGTTTTCACTTACATACAAACTTATCTTTTGCAAAATATCACGTTAGTACATGTCACGGGATTAACAGCCTGAGGGGAGAAAAGAGGAAGAGTACAGAGTAGAAGGTCAGGAAGTCCGGGTAGCACCTCTGTCACCATGTGACCTTGAGCAAATCACTGCAGCTCTGTTTCCCAGTCTGTTAAGTGAGGATTCTCATACCTGTCCTTCACAACAAGGGTACTATAAAGATCAAATGAGATGATATAAATGTGAAAGTGCTTTTAAATATGTAAAAACCATTTTAAACATCAACAAACACCTGTTTTTGGTACTGAAAGAGATGCAAAGATAAATGAGGCCTAGTCCTTGCCTTTAAGGAGCTTAGGATCAGGAGGAATGATAAGGCACAAAGATAGGTCAATAAAATATAAATTAGCATATGATAAGTAAACAGGCATATGAGGCAACAGAGATCAGATAAGGAAAATTTCACTACCAGCTGTGAAAATAAGGATAAGTTTATGGAGGTGGCAAGAATATCTTATTTTTATATTTTAGAATTAAGTAAGTTTGGGTAGGATATATACCCAGGAATCATTTAATACAATAGCTTCATTCATGTTAATATAAATTTAAGGTTCAAGAAATCATTTTGAATATACTCATTATTTTAGAATATTCTAGTAAATCTCTCTGTTGATAAAAGAAAGGATCCTTGGATAAAGCAATAACCTATTTTTGTATATATGCGTGTATGTATGTATATACATATATATGGGGAATAGAGCAGGGTGGACTCATGACGTCATTGATGTCTATAGCACATTAAGATGCCATTGAAAAAGGGAGTGTGGGGGGCGGAGCCAAGATGGCGACTGGAAAGCAGTAACTGGCGTGAGCTCCCCACCAAATCCCTCCAAAAACCTATAAAAAATGGCTCTGAACCAATTCTAGAACTGCAGAACCCACAAAGTGGCAGAGGGAAGCAGGGCTCCAGCCCAGGACAGCCTGGATGGTCTCAGGGTAAGGTCTATC
>JAQQSZ010006287.1:0-13635 GCA_028646595.1 Phalanger gymnotis
TGGGTTGAGAGGTCTGGTACATGCCACAGCTCAGTATTTTGGGATGCCAGGGCACTTTCCGCTGGTCTCCTGGTCTGGTAGGTCCGCGTCTGGTCTGTTCGCGCCATGTGCGCTGGGCTCAGCTCCGCTCCCCTCGGCTGGGGGCTGGGAAGTCCGTGTGGGACCGACCTTTCCCAGAGACC
Organism: Phalanger gymnotis; assembly: GCA_028646595.1. Taxonomy (NCBI): domain Eukaryota; kingdom Metazoa; phylum Chordata; class Mammalia; order Diprotodontia; family Phalangeridae; genus Phalanger; species Phalanger gymnotis. The sequence continues at coordinate 183 of JAQQSZ010006287.1, forward strand.
ATCCAGGCTGTCCTGGGGTGGGGCCCTGCTTCCCTCTGCCACTTTGTGGGTTCTGCAGCTCTAGAATTGGTTCAGAGCCATTGTTTTATAGGTTTTTGGAGGAACTTGGTGGGAGCTCACGCCAGTCACTGCTTCCCAGCCGCCATCTTGGCTCCGCCCCTGTAGCAGCAATTTTTTTTCTCATCATGAAGCCTTCAAAATTGTCTTGGATCATTATGTTGGGCAGAGTAGTGTGTTGGTAAGGCAAAATGGGCTCCTTAGCACTTCAGGAGTTTGGCTTTCATTTACTTCGAGTGATTCAGCTGTTTCCTTTAATCTTGCTAAGTGCCAAGCCCCAGGCCCAAAGCCCTATCAGGTGCGAAACCTGTGTGGGTGTAGATTGATGACTTAAGAGGGGCCAACTGGGGAACCAATTGCCTCTGGTCATTCAGGTGGGGTTTGAGGGTGCCAGAGGCTTGGCTGTGAGGAAAGGTGAGCCAAGAGACAGCTACAGCTGAAGCTAAAAAAAGCTGAAACTGAAGCAGGAGCTGCAGAAGCAGAGCCGACCCATGTGTGGACGCAGGAGTGTGAGCAAGGACTTGAGGCCAGTAAATATGAATTGGTTTAATACCATCTTGTTTTTCTGTGGCCTCCTGGTTACTCTCGTGAGGCGGGCTTATTGGGCCTGGAGTCTTTTGGTCAAGATGTCAGAATGGGGAGGCTGGTTCATGAATATCTGTTGCTGTGGGGCCTAAATAAATGTTTTGATGCTTTCTACTTAGAGAATCCCTCATACCTTGTGGTTTCGAACCATTCAAACATATATATGATTATATTTGAGATCATAAATTCAGCCTTCCTACTACAAGTAGCTAAATCTTTCACAGTTGATCAGTAATGTAAATGTTGCTGTTACTGTTCATAATTGTCTTCTTGTTTTGCTCACTTCACTTTTCTTCAGTTCATATAAGTGTCCTCAGGTTTTTCTGAAACCATCCTGTTCATCATTTCTTATTGCTCAATAATATTCTGTCACAATCACATGGCAAAACGTGTTCTGCCATTCCCCAACTGATGGACGTCCCCTCAATTTCTAATTTTTTGCCCCCAAAAAAAGAGCTGCTATTTTGCACATTTGACCTATATCAAACCTATTACTGTATCCAAGAGATGAAAGAGGAGGGAGAGATAGAATTTGGCACAGAAAATTTAAAACAAAGGAATGCTAAAAATTGTTTTTACGTGTAATTGGGAGAAATAAAATATGATTTAAATAAAGAGATTTACAGTCTAGGTGTTATAGTACTCTTAGAAGGCTACTAATAAATGTCTTTTTTGTTTCATTAATTATGTGTGATTGCTCTAAGTTTCCTTTCCTAATCCTCAACTTTATCCTTCTCAGCATTTTGTTTTAATTCTTTGTTCCTAAAAGTATAAAATTTTTTGCAGTCATATGTCTAATAAAAACTAACATTTATATAATTTAAAAAAGAACTGCTATAAATATTTTTGTACTTATAGGTCCTTTTCCTTTTTCTTTGATATCTTTGAGACACAGAAGGGAAGTGGTGTTGCTGGGTCAAAGGGGATGCACAATTTTATAGCCCTTTGGGCATAGCTCTAAATTGTTCTTCAGAATAGTTGCACCAGTTCATAACTCCACCAACAATGCATTGGTATACCTATTTTCCCACATTCTTCTAGCATTAGTTGTTTTCTTTTTCTATCATGTTGACCAATCTAATAGGTGTAAGGTGGTATCTCAGAGTTGTTTAACTTGCATTTCTCCTGTCAATAGTGATGTAGAAGATTGTTTTTTTTTAATATGAGTATAGTTAGCTTTGATTTTTTCCTTTTGAAAAGTGCCTGCTCCTATAATATAACCCTTTATCAATTGGGGACTGATTCTTATAAGTGTGTGTGTGGGTGTTTATATTCAGTTCATTATGTGAACTTTTGAAAACTATTTGAAAAATGAGGCTTTTATTGGAGAAACTTGCTGTCTTTTTTTTTTTCCCAGTTTCCTATTTTCCTTCTAATTTTGGCTCTTTGCATGTGATATTCAGTCTCCCCAGTTGCATGACTTTACCCTGGTATCTTCTCCCTTGTCTCCTCAGACACATAACTTTACTACTTTCCTTTAAGGATCAGCTGTTATTGCTTTCCCTTTGAAACTATTTTCTATTAACCCACTATATATTTTGTATGCACCAGTTATCTACATGTTTCCTGAGTCATTAGAATTTGATCTCTTTGAAGCATGAGCAGTTTTTTTTGCCTTCCTTTAAATTCTAATCACTTAGCACAGCACATGGCACAAACATCTGATAAATGCTTTTTGACTAACTCTTACATGTACTAAATTTCTCAATCTTATAATTCTCATTCTATCACAATTATTGACAATTATAGAATGAAGGAATGGATTGTCATCATTCAAAAGAGATACAAATACAAAATAGATCAAAATCTCAAGGGACAATGACATTCATCATGATAACTGAAGAGGTTTCTTTTCTTTAAATAACGTTTTATTCCCCCCAAAAACTACATATAGAGAAAAATTTTAACATTAATCTTAACAAGATTTTGAGTTCCAAATTTTTCTCCCTTCCTCCCTCCTCTCCCTTCTTCTGAAAGAAGGAAGTTTGATATAGTTTACACACATGCTATTATGTAAAACATATTTGCATGTTCATCACAGTTGTGGAAGAAGAAACAGATCAAAAGGAAAAAAAATGAGAGAAAAAAATAAGTGGAAAAATATGTTTCGATATGAATTCGGAGTGCATCAGTTCTTTGTCTAGATATGGATAGCATTTTCCTTTTTAAGTCTTTTGTATTTATCTTGGATTATTGTATTGCTGACAAAAACTGATTCATTCCTAGTTGATCATTACAAGATGTTGCTAAAACAGTGAACAATGTTTTCCTGGTTCTGCTCATTTCACTTTGCATCAGTTTGTACAATTCTTTCAGGATATTCTGAAATGTGCCTGTTCATCATTTCTTATTGTGCAGTAATATTTCAGTACATTCATATACCACAGACATTTGTTCATCCATTCCCCAATTAATGGGCACTGCCTCAATTTCCAATATTTTGTCATGACAAAAAGGCCACTATAAATATTTTTACGCTTATATTTCCTCCCCCCCCTTTTAAAAACAATCTCTTTGGTATACAGACTTAGTAATAGTATTGCTGGATCAAAGGATATGCACAATTTGGTTGCCCTTTGGGCATAGTTCCAAATTGCTCTCCAGAATAGTTGGATCAGTTCTCAACTCCACCAACAGTGCAGGTGTCCCAATTTTCCCACCTCCTCTCCAACATTTATCCTTTTCCTTTTTTTTTTGTCATATTAGCCAATTTTATTGGTGTGAAGTGGTATTTCAGAGTTGTTTTAGTTTGCATTTTTCTAATCAGGAGTGATTTAGAGTGTTTCTTCATATGCCTATAAAGAGTTTTGATTTATTCATCTGAAAACTGCTTGTTCATATCCTTTGGCCATCTATCAATTGGGGACTAGCTTGTATTCTCATAAATTTGACTCAGTTAAGAGGTTTGTTTTAAGGCTCTTGGTTTATTTATGTGGAATATTTATTCTTGGTATCAAAAGTGGATAGTTTATTTAGTGAGGATGACTTTTTTGTTTTGTCACCAAAGTAAGTGAATGGCATAATTTATTTTCTCAACTTTAAATGGCTTTACCCTTTCCTCTAACAATGTAATTTGCCTTCCATTTTTAAAGTCATCATGCTCCAGTCTCTTCAACAAAACAACTCACCTTCATGAGTTCAAAATATTTGAGGAATATTTTTTTTAAAATGATAGGTGGCATGGAATACAAGAACACTTGACTTGGAAGCAGGAAGACTGAGATTCCTGTCTTACCTGTGATATATACTGACTATAGAACTTGGGTAAGTCACTTATCCTCTGAGTTCATTAGATAGTGATGGTTTTCCTTCCATATCACAACTTTTCCCACTGTGGTTTTGATATATCATGCATTAGGATAAAAAATTAAATGGGAATTTTGGGGAAGTTTTGTTGAAGACACAAATGATATGCAGAGGCCAAGCAGATGACATAGCAAAAGTTTAGAAATTCAGAAATGCATAAAATATATGTATAGTATTATATCATAACAATATATTATATCTATCTATATATCTGTCTATGTTTGGTAATATAACATATTACCATCTTAATTCAGACTTCTCTATCAGAAAGGGAGGGCCAAAAAATTATGGATGCTTTCCAGATTGCTGGGGTGCTGTGCCTCCAACTTCTACAATATGGAAGGGATAAGTGTAATTCTCTAAAAACTACATGTTTCAGAGAAGGTACAGACTTGTATTGATAGGGAAAGTTTTCTTTCTTGGGAGTTTCATGTACAAAGAAAATTACAGGTCCAGTCCTTATTTCTTTCTCCCTCTCAATTTAATTTTTGGACAATGCTACTTAAACTCAGGTTTTGCGTACTATATTGACAAGTACAAATGATAATAGTTAAAAGAGAGTGAATACAATATGGCCTCTGAGACTCCTATCCAATTTGTACTTGCTCTGACATATATTATGTCCCCTGAGTATGGATATTATTTCCAGTCAGAGCTCTGGAGGCCCCCTGAGCTAGAACCCTTGAGGGATTTGAGGGTACATTTCCTAGTCATAGAGCTTATAAACCATCACTAATATGCACCCCCACTGCCCCACCCCCAACTCCAACCAGTAGTATCAGTGAAGAATTAAAAGCCATATTTAAGTACATTTTAGAAAGAGATATTTACTCAAGTGATAGACTAAAAACAGTTGGCACAAAACATTCCCCTAAATGTCTGTGACATAATCTTCCATAAGTGCATACAGAATTGAGGGGAAAATGGGGCACATGTGGCAAAAGGGTAGCATGGCTCCTGATTACAAGAAGCCCTTTATTCTCATTTATGGGGTGCTCAAGAAATTTCTTAAGCATGGAATAGTTTATTTACTAGAATTTTTGCAAAGTTAGTCAGCGAACAAGTATTTATTAAATGTTTATTATGTATCAAGCACTGTGCTAAATGCAGGGAATGCAGAGAAAGGCAGTAGAATAGACCCTACCCACATGAAGCTCACTTTTTGATGGAGGAATCAACATGCAAATAAACACATAATATCAAGATGCATAAACTTTAAATGGAAGATAATTTCAGGAGAAAGGTATTAACAGTAGAAGGATAGGGAAAGTCTCTTGCAGAAAGTAAAATTTGACCTGAGTCTTTAAGGAGGTAGAGCCATGGATATTCACCTAATCTGTCCTCATCTACTAATGCAACTATTGATGACTGTTGTTGCTGTCATGGGATTGAGGCAATGACACAGATAGGAAGATGGGAAGCCCCAGAGTCTTCTCTCAAGTTCCCAAGTTCCTCCTCTGGACAAAGAGGGGAAAAGAAACCAAAGCTGAAGCCAAAGTACTCCTCTCTTCAGCCTCCCCCACCCATACCCAGGACTCCTTTTTAGGAGCTTTAGCTAGAATACTCACTTTCTTTTTGTCATTTGTTGGAATATGACTCTCCATTAAAGGCTCAATTCACTTCAGTTCTCAACTATCTTGATATTATATAAATAATCTCTAGTGTATAGTCAAGTTTTCTCAGCCTTTCCAAATGCCTTTCCAGCTCATCCAAGGATACTTAAACTAAAAACTTGGGCTGATTTGTTAATTGAAACTGGTTCTTATGTCTTAAAAGTATCAAGGCATCTTTTCATTTTTAGGTGATCTTTAGGTTTGATTAATTTATATAATCAATATTGTACCCATATATGAAAGAAACTTTGAGTGGTGTATGGGAGAGTGATAAGTAGTATGAGATAAGTGAAATATTTTTCCTCTGTTAGGATTGAATTAATCCATTAGTACATTAATGGTGGATAGACTCTATAAATGGACAATGAGTTGGGCAAGAACTAGTGAGTCATTCGTCATTAAGCATTTAGTGAGTGTTTAATATGTGACAACTACTATGCTGAGCACTGGGACACAAATGAACAAACAAACAAAAAAAGTAGTCCCTGTTAACAAGGAGCTCATAGTCTAATTGGGGAGACAACATGAAAACAGCTATGTACAAAGAAGAAAAACGTGAGATAAAATGGATATGATCAATAACGAGAAGCCAATAGCATTAAGTAGGACTGAAAGCTTCTTGTAAAAGGGAGGAATTTACATGAGATCTGAAGGAAACTGGGAAGCCAGAAGACAGAAATGAGGAGGGACAGAATTTCAGGCATGGGGGGAGCAGAGGGAGTATAGAAAGTTGGATCACAGTTGAAGAAATGGACGGTGCTTTTATTGACCTCCGTATCACAAAAGCCATGTCCCTTCTTTTCTTCAACATCAATGTTTGCCAGCTGTTCCTCTATGGCTGAGAATAATGGGACCCACAATTTACAAAAAGTTCCAAGTGCCCCAAAGGGTATTGATAAATGCATGGCAAATGTAGGTAGGTTGTACCACATGATCAATAATAATTTTTATACAAAAAACACATTATCAAAACTATAAATATCTGGAGAAAGCTAATTATCCAATGGGGGTGTAGGGTGTCTTCAGGGAAGACTAGTGCCTGTGGTGTGAGGGCTGCTGAGCCCTTTTCAAGGATACTTTCTACCTTTGGTGTCTACCTGATCTACCTAATTCTCCCCTGTGACTCCCAGAAGCTGTAGCATGCAGAGTGATCACATTCCGGGAAAACATTTTGACAGACAGGCTAAAACCAGGCTAAACCAGGTTGAAGGTAAACAGAGGGGACTCAAACCTGCCAGTGAGTTAAGGGGGTTTCTCCCCCAAGCATGTGAAGACTTCCCCTGGTGGAACGAGTGGATAAGAATAATTTGTTCCTGACAGCCAAGAAGGCAGCTGAAGCAGGTGCTGCGGAGCACTTAGAGCTTGGTTAGACATCAAAGACACAAAGGTCATCCACTTCATCTTGAGCTATCACTATTCATCTCAACTCTCTCCTGCCACTGGACTGTGATGACTATGGAAGAAAGAATGAGGCTGATGACTTCATGTAACTCTTCCTCACTTGAATCCAATTTATGCATGAATCAAGACATCACCTATGCCATTTTACCATTTTTACCTGTCTCAAAATCCCATGGCAACAGGCAAGTCAAGAAGCAGCAGGTGTGTACATACTGGCAGGTGTAGTCACAAACCTGCACACCAGCAGCCTATGCCATAGAGATGTCTTCTCACTGGTAGCAGCAGTGGGATTTGGCAGCCCACTGGGTGTCTGAGCAGCCTTTCAAGGATTGCACTGCTCACCTCCTGGTGTGAGGAGGGGGCTAGAAAAGGTGCTAAAATTGTCTGCTTACCCAACCCTGGCCTGATTACCATGGCAGGCAGGGGATTCCATGCTGTGGTCAAAACACAAAAAAATGTATAAAAATTTCTGCCAACGTGATTCCACTCACCATCAGTACATGGAATGTGCACATACGTATATACAACACAAAATCCAGTATACCTGAAAGATAAATAGCTCTTATCGTGAGAGAACTGAACAAGTATCACATCCAAATAGCAGCCCTGAGTGAAAAAAGGCCAACTTACTGAAGATGAAACTGGATATATGGTTTCCTGGAGTGGCCAAAGTGAAGGGGAGTGCTGTGAAGCTGGTGCAGATTTTACAATAAAATCAAATCTAGTCAACCAGCTGGTATGCCTCCCAAAAGAAGGGAATGACAGGTTCATGACAATGCAATTGCCATTTGCAGGAAAATGCCATGTCACCATCATCAGTAACTATGTTCCCACCATGATGAACCCTGATGAAGTCAAAGAAACACTTATCATTAATGTTCTAAAAGAGGACAAACTTATATTTCTGGGTAACTTTAATACTAGAGTAGGCTCAGACTGCTAGATATTTCAGGGAGTTCTTTGGAGGAATGGAGTTGCTAACAGCACCAGCAATAATCACTTGCTACTGAAGACTTGCACATCTTATCATCCACACTGTCTTCCATTTACTTAAACACAATAAAACTTTATGGGTGCACCCTCACAACAAATATTGGCATTTAATAGACTATGTGATTAGAAGGAGAAGAGACAGATAGGATATGAGAGTGAAGAAGGCAATGTGTGGCTCAGAGTGTTGGACTGAACCTTTCAAAGTTAAATATTCCAATTGAACAAAAGCAGCGGCCCCAAGGCAAAATGACTACCAGAAGATTTAATGTCAACAGATTAGAGGGTTTCTCTGAGTGGGAACAATTTATTGCTAACTTGGAGAGAAAGTTGAGCTAACACTAGACTGGCAATAGTGGAGCAGAAAAGGAGTGGGCAAGTTTCAGAAATTTGGTGTATAGCATTGCATTTGCTCATTTGGGTCAGGAAACTCGCAAATATCAAGACTGGTTTAATGAAAATGATGAGGAAATTCAGAAGCTGCTAAATGAAAAATGAGAACTCAGGAAGATATGAACACAGAAGGATAGTTCATGCATCTCTAAGAAGGCAGCATTTAACTCAATCAAAAATAAAGTACAAGAAAAGCTTAGAGAGAGGCAGGATTCTTAGCTCAGGAAGAAGGCAGATGAAATTCAGTTTTATGTTGATAGTAACGATATAAAGCACTTTTATGATGCCCTAAAGGCTATTTACGAGCCAAAGACCTATGGTGCATCTCAGCTACTCAGTGCTGATGGAGCCACATTGATTAGTGGTAAGAACCTCATTCTGGAGAGATGGGCTGACCATTTCCATAGTGTTCTCAACAGACCATCATCAATCAATGTTGAAGCCACTGACCATTTACCTCAGGTTGAAGTCAATCTCTCTCTAGACAAAGTTCCAACTGAAGAAGTATTGAATGCCATTAGGATATTCTCCTGTGGCAAATCACCTGGTGCTTATTCTATTCTAGCTGAGATTTACAAGGTGGGGGGTCCATTTATTCATACAAAAGCTGACTGAAATTTTCCAGTTTATATCACAAAAGGAAGTTATCCCCCAGGAGATGCCTCCATTGTTCATCTCTATAAAGGCAAAGTAAATAGATTGCCCTGTGACAATCTCTTAGTCATTGCTGGAAAGATTTTTGCCAGAGTTCTTCTTTATAGGCTAATCCTTCACCTGGAATATGGTCATCTACCTAAGAGTAAGTGTGGCTTCAAAAAGGGCCAAGGAATAGTGAATATGGTGTTTATTGCCCAACAACTCCAGCAGAAACACCAAGATCAGAACAGAGGTCTGCACACAATATTTGTAGATCTGATCAAGGCTTTCAATACTGTCAGTTATGAGAGTTTATAGAAAATTATGTCAAAATTTGGTTGCCCAGAGAAGTTAATGAGAATTGTATGTCAATTTCATGATGGCATGCTTTCCTGGGTTCTGGATAATGGACAATGCTCTTGCACTTTCCCAGGCACCAGTGGAGTGAAACAAGGCTGTGTGCTTGCTCCTATGCTTTTTAGGATGATATTTTCAGGCATGTTGTCAAATGCCTCAAATGAGGACAAACATAGCATGAAGGTCAGCTACTACACTGATGGTAAATTCTTCAACTTGAAAAGACTACAAGCCAAGATCAAAGTGGAGGGAGTGTTGGTGCATAACTTTTTTGTTTGAAGATGACTGTAAACTCAATATAGTCTTTGAAGCTGAGATGCTCCAAGCATGGGTCAGTTCTCTGCTGGTTGTGCTAATTTTGGCCTAACAATTAACATCAAGAGAACACAGGTGCTCCATCAGCTAGCACCACATCATCCATGGGTGGAACCATAAGTTACAGCAAAAGGAGTTTTTAATACTGTGGATAAGTTCACTTACATTAGTAATATACTTTCTAGGGATGTACCCATTCAAAATGAGGTTGACTCAGGCATTGCCAGAGCTAACTCAGTGTTTGGGTGGCTCCAAAGGAAAGTGTGGGAGAGAAGAGATTAGACTGACTACCAAACTTAAGATCTACAGAGTCATTGTTCTGACCTCATTGTTGTATGCCTGTGAAATCTGGACAGTCTACGAGCACCATGCCAGGAACCTGAATCACTTCCATTTGAATTGTCTTAGGAAGATTCTAAAGATTACCTGTCAGGATAAGATATTAGACTCGAGGACCTTTCTTGAGATGAACTGCCAAGCAACTGCCAACTCTACTTCAGAGAGTGCAATTCTGATGGGCTGGCCAAATTGTTTGAATGCCAAATATGCACTTGACAAAAAGACTATTTTATGGAGAACTCACACAGGGCAAGTGTTCACATGGTGGTCAGAAAAAGCAATATGAGGATACTCTCAAGATCTCTCTGAAGAACTTTGGAATCAATTGTGAAATATGAGAGATGCTGGCACAGGACCACTCTGCATGCTGTGATCTCATGAGAGAAGGTACTCTATGAGCAAAGCAGAATCAAAGTAGCCCAACAGAAATGTTAGATGCACAGATTTAGAGAATCCATTCCAAATGTTCACATGGACTATTTGCCCAACCTATGGTAAAGCATTCTGAGCTCATACTGGTCTGGCCAATCAATTATGCTGACCAGTTATGCTGTAACTTGACTCTAGTATAGTGATGTCATTTTGGTCTTTGAGAATGAAGGGCAACAACCAACCAATCATCCAATGAGAATGAGAGATAATAGCTAGGTTCAATGTTATAATTGTATCCAGAAAATATTACGGGACCTAGAACATGGTCCTGAGTAGACATAGAAAATGTTCTATGGAAGATTTATGGAAAAGATACAGATAAAATATTGTGTACAATGAATGAGTATGTGTAGAAAGACTGAGATGTAATAGCAGAGGGAATACCCAAATCAATGAGATTGCACATCAAGCAAATATAGTTATTTCTTCTGTTATTTGCTGATAAATTTAAACTCTGGCCAATAGTCCTGGAAATTATAATCAAGGTATATGGACTTTATAGAATATCATTCAAAGAAAAAATCATTAGAATGAATTAATTGGGAAAATATTTATAAAGTGATTAGTATGTGCTAAGCTTTGAGTGCACAAATCCAAAAGGAAAGCCAGACATTCCCTGGAGTCCAAAAGCTTACATTCTCATCAGAGGATGAAGCACACACAGGAGAGCATTAGGCAGGGAGGGGGCATTTTGACTAAGACAATTATAGAGATATTAAATGTTATGTTATATGTTAGTAGGTTATATATGTTAGTATATTATTATTAATATGTTAGTATATGTTAGTAGCTCAACATGTCCCCTGTAAAAACAGCAATAGAGTTAGTTTGATCATAGTTGCGAAACTGGAGATGGGTGTGGAAGTCCAAGAATGATTTTAAGGAGATTGTTCAAGCTGTTGAACACCTTAAACCCAATTCAGCCTGGATCTCATGGATGAGACAATAGGTCCCTGCCTAAGTACCACTTAATGGTTCTTTCTGGGCACTCCTGGCTCAGAGTGAATGTAAATAATAACTGTTTGTCTTTTAGCCAGCAACCCTGAGGGTCTTCCCCTCCCAGTTTGATTTTTTTTTATTAAAGGGGCCATTATTTGACTCCCTTCTTAAAGAGGTCTAGGCTTATTCACTGAATGGATGTTGGCTCACTCAAAGTAAGAACCTGAAAAGGCCTTAACTTAAAAGGCTAATGGTCTCCCACTGCATCCTAGGCCATCTCCAGTAGTCCTGATATCTGGCCACTGGACCCAGATGGCTCTGGAAGAGAAAGTGAGGCTGGTGACCTTGCACAGCCCTCCCTCACTCAAATCAAAGTCAACTGCAAGTCATGTCATCATCTCTCTGATATCATGGTCCTCTTTGAGAACAAAGGACAAACCACAACACCACATTGTTGAGAATATGACTGAAAAGTAGAGTGTGATGAAGCTTGGTTGGAAATGGTCTGAAAAAATAGGCCAGAAGAGGTATTCACCAATCAGTACAGATAGCCCAAATTTGTAAGTCCCCAAGATGAAATGGCTAAAACTTCCAGGGCAAAGTTGTTGGTCGAGATAGTGGTTGCTGTGGAGGCTGTAGAAAATATGAATGGGGAGGAAAAAGACGTCATTCTTCTGTCTCAAGCAACCAAAAAAGAACGCTGGGTCAATCCCCATCGCAGCATTACCCTGATAACAATTTCAAATTACTTTTGTTGACACCAAGTTGGAATGGACCAGTCTGTTCAAGTCTTTTGGTATTGTCATTTAAAAAATAGATCCTGCTGTCATGCTTAGAATAGCATTAAATGGCTCTTATCATAACTCTATTTTCCACGATGCCTCAAAAAACCTTAAGCAGACAATACTATTAGTCTTGCTCATGACTGTTAGAAAATGTTAACATAATAGTTTCATTTCAAACCTGAGGGGAAACAAGGATTCCAAAAATATATATTTGTACTAATACACTGTTATATGTGATTTTATCAATCAATATGTTATATGTGAATGTGTTTTAATTTTATTTTTATTATGAATGTGAGAAATATTAAAAACATTTTTATTCCTATATATATAGAGAATGGAATAAGAGGATTCTTTAGTAACTACAATTTTCATTATGCATAGCTTTTTATTATGTATATATATGTACATATAAGTATATATATAACAAATTCCATGCAATATATATGTGTGTATATATGTATATATATAAATATATATATAAATATATATATATATAAATATATATATAAATATATATATATATATATATATATATATATATATATATATATATATATATATATATATATATATATAACAAATTCCATACAATAGTATTCAGACATGTTCTGTCTGAATTTCCTTCTGTGCATGTTAAAAATGTGTCAGGCATTCCCTTTTCTTTCTTAGAAAGAGAGAATGAGAGAGGAAGGAAGGGAAAGAGAAAAGAAGGATTGGAGGAAGAAATAGAAAGATGGAGGAAAGTAGAAAAAGAAGGAAGGAAAGGAGGGAGAAAGTTCTAACCTAATGTAGATAAAGAAGTTATTGATGAAAAAAATCCCTGGAAAATACCTGAATCAATACCATTATTTCCTGTGGAGGCCACAAGAGCCTATGAATTCAGCCAGTGAAACTTGGTCACCTTGCTAAGCAATGACACATAGCAGTCAAGGGCAACATTGATCCAAAATATAAATTCATTTGCAAAATCTTACATAAAAGCAAGCAGAACCAAGGTGATGCAGTAGATCAAAGGACAGCAGACCACGGACCGACGAGACCTGGAGTGGAGCTGAGGGTGCCCGAGCTTGCAGAATTACTGAGCTGTGGCATGTACCAGACCTCACAACCCACAAACAGCAAAAGGTTAGTGGGGAAAGCAGCGGGAAGGGATCGGAGTTTGCGGTTCGACTTCCACCCCTGAGGCTACAGAGGCGGGGCAGCTCTAGAAATTCAGCTGCAGTTACTTCTGGCCCCAGGCCCACCAGGCGGGAGGAATTAAGTGGCGCATCTGAAGATTCAAGCCCTTTTCCGGGTACGGGG
>JAQQSZ010006288.1:0-13635 GCA_028646595.1 Phalanger gymnotis
TTTATCTTCTCTGCTTCAGTTTCCTTATTTGGAAAATTAGAGAGTTTAACTCAATGATCTCTAAGGTTCCTTCCAGCTCTAAATCTATAATTTTATGATCCTGTTAAAGGCAGAAAGGAGCCAGACTGTAAAAGACTTCACTTTTGTCTAGAGATAGCAGAAAACTACTGAAGAGTCTTGAATAAGGGAGTGATGTGATCCTCTGTGTGCCTTAGGATTATTATTTTGGCTGCTTTGCAGAAGATGAATTGTAGAAGGGAGATAGATACTGGAAGCAGAAAGAGCAATTAAGAATTCAGTTGAAGGCTGCTGCTGGCCCGAACTAGGGTAGAAGCTGTGTGAATGGAGAGAAGGGATAGGTGGGAAATGTGTAAAGATGGAACGGACAAGACTAGGTAACTGATTGGATATGAAGGGCGAGGAATAGTGAAAAATCAAAGATGACACAGCTTGTGAACATCGGTGATGGAAGGATGATGGTACCTTCAACAGAAATTGGGAAGTTTAAAGGAAGGATAGTTTTTCTTGGGAAGATAATTAAGTCTATTTTGGACCATTTGACCCTGTCAATCTCCCTCTTCTCCTTGGTACTCTTTTCTCTATGTTTCTAGGACCACTCTCTTCTTGTTTTCCTCCTCCCTATCTGACCCCTGCCCCACCTCTTGGTCTACTTTACTAGACCTTCATCCCAGTTCAGTCCTCTAAATTTAGCTGTCCCCCAGGGCTCTGTCCTGGTCCCTTTTCTCTTCTCCCTTTATTATGCTTCACTTGCTGATCTCATTAGCTCCCATGGATTTAATTACCATCTCTCATGATGATTCTCAAATCTATCCATCCTGTCCCAAACTCTGCTGACCTCCAATCTTACATCTCCAAGTGCCAATTAGATATTCTGAAGTGGATGTCCTGTAGACATCTTAAACCAAATGTGACCAAATCTGAACTCATTATCTTTCTGGCTAAGTCCTTCCCTTTTCCAAACTCCCTTATTGCTAATGAGGTTGGCACCATCCTCCCAGTCCTCCAGGTCTGCAATCAAGATATCATCCTCAGCTTCTCACTACCTTTCACCCCCTCTTCCCAAATCCAATCTGCTTCCAAGGCTTGTCGATTTTGCCTTTTCAACATCTCTTGAATATTATCTGTTCTTTCCTCTGATGCTGACACCACCTTGATTCAAAATCTCATCTCCTTATGCCTGGACTATTGCAGTAAACTGCTTGTTAGTCTTCTTGCCCCAAGTCTCTCCCCACTCCAATCCATCCTCCATTCAGCCTCCAAAGTGATTTTCCTAAAGCAGATGGCTGACCATGTCGCCCCCTTGCTCAATAAACTCCAGTAGTTTCCTATTGCCTCCAGGATCAAATACAAAATGCTTTGTTTGGCATTCAAAACCCTTCACAATCTAGCTCCTCCCCTCCCCTTTCCAGATTTCTTATGCCTTACTCTCTAACATGTACTCTGCAATCCAGTTATTTTTTGCTGCTTTTTGCTACTTCTCAAATAAGATACTCCATCTCTTTGTTCTGGAAATTTTCACTGGCTGACCCTGCAATGCTCTCCCTCCTCAACTCTGCTTCTTGGCTTCCCTCAAATCCCAGCTAAACCTCCTATAGAATGCTTTTCCAATCACTTTGAATTCTAGTGTTTTCTGTTTGTTGATTATTTCCTATTTATCTTTATACTGCTTATTTGTACATAGTTGTTAATGTGTTCTCTCCCCCATTAGATTGTGAGCTCTTTGATGTCAGGGACTACTTTTTGCCTTTTTTTATCCCCAGCACTTAACACAGCCTGGCACATAGTAGGTACTTAATAAATACTTATTGACTAACTACTATGTTGAGTTTGAGATGCCTATGGAACATGTCGGTAGTGATATATAGCAGGCAAGTGGTAATGAGGAACTGGAGACTAGGAGAGAGATTAGGGCTGGTTATATAGAAATGAGTCATCTGCAAAGAGCAGATAATTGAACCCAGGGGAGTTGATGACATTATTGAAAATTCTAGAGAGAAAAGAGGGATCAGGACAGAGTCCTGGAGGATGCCCATGTTTAGGAAGCAAAGGTGACTGAGAAGGATTGACTAGACAAGTAGGAAAACCAGGAGAGAACAGCTTCAGGAGAGTAAAAAGGGAGAAAGCAGGAAGAGAAAGGAGGGAGTAAACAGTGCAAAGAGTTGCAGGGAGATGAAGAAGTTTAAGGACCGAGAAAAGGCTTTAAAAGGTTTAAAAGTTAAGAGACCACAGGATCATGGGGCTGGACGGAATTTTAGAGATTCTCTAATCCAACCTCCTCATCTTATAAATGAAGAAATAGAAGGCAAATAACTTGCTTAAGGTCACACAGGAAGTAAGACCAGAACTGGGATCCATACTGGGTCCATGACTCCAAGTGCATTGCTCTTTTCATGATACAATAAATCCTTGTCCTCTGGTTAGCAACTCTGGAGAGGGAAATTTCAGTTCCATCTGAAGTCAGAAGTTACATCATCTTCACAGTACCCTCCAGTTCTGATGTTCTGTATTTAAGGTCCTTTATCTGACACTACATTCTAAAGTCCCCTTCATCTCCAATATTCTGTGTTCCAAGGTCTCTTCTCTGATATTTACATTTAAAGATTTCTTCCATCTCTAAAATTCTGTGTTCTAATGTTTCCTCTCTGAAATTTACAAATTAAGGTCCCTTCCATCTCTAAAGTTCTGTATTCTAAGGCCTCTTCTCTGATATTTACATTTTAAGGTCCCTCTCATCTCTAAAATTCTGTGTTCTAAGGTCTCTTCTCTGACATTTACATTTTAAGGTTCCTTCCATCTCTAAAGTTCTGTGTTCTAAGGGCCCTTCTCTGACATTCTACATGCTAGAATCCCTTGCAACTCCAGCATTCTGTGCTCTAAGGTCCCTTCCAGCTCTGACATGCTATGATCTTATGATCCTTGTCTGTAAACCTTAGTGAGATTGAGAAGAGAAGATCATAGTGAGATGGAGAAGAGAGGAAGTGAAGGGGAGGTTGAAGGGGACGAGTAATGGGAAACCATAGGAAGACAATACAAAAGATAGCATGTAAAGACAAGAAGCAAAACATAAAACAAAAAGAATGGCAAGGGGAAGGGAACCAATTTACAAGGAGAACAGAGTGAAATGTTGCAGAAATTCGACTTTGGAAACTCAGCCAATGAAATCTGGGACTTCATTAGCAGAGGGTGATAGAAGACAGGGCCATTAAGAAAGGAAGTGAGTGACTCATGAAGGGAAAGGGAGCATCACCGCCTGGCAAGCAGCTGCAGTGCTTCCTTCAATTACGGAACAGCTCTCTGGCTATGGGAAGACACAGAATTAAGTGCCTGATGCCTGGGAGCATCCAAAGGGTCTGACTCAGGCATTTAAAGGAAGAGAGCAAAAGAGTTCGTGACCTGGAGAATCCTCAACTGGGGTGGCCTCCCATACTTTGTTTTAGGGGCAATGGGAGGCTGAAAGGCAGAGGGTCTTGGGAGGAACCATGGCACCCTGGCAGGTGCCCTGAAGAGTCCTTGTCTCCTTCCTTTCTGATGTGATGATATATTTCGACACATATGTACATGCATATACGTATACATGTATATAAACAAAGTTCATATAGGTGCATACACATGTGTGTGCATCCATATATATGTACATATACAGTGTATTTATGATATATTTATATGTATATACACATTGTGTATGTGTGTATATAAATACACATACATGTGCATGCCTCTATGTGTACATATACCTAAATGTGTATGTGCATTATGTACACACAATATAAATACATGCATGTACACATTGTGTTATAAACACATGCATGTATTATATGTGTGTGTTGATATACACATGTATAATAGGCATGCATGTGAAGAAACACATACATGTGTTGCATGCAGCATGTCAATACACACATGCATAAAGTGTGTACACAAACACACATGTATACATGTATGATAGTGCACATGTATATAAACATGCATGTATAAACACACATGCATTATACACACTGTCTGTACATGTGTGTATACATATATGTTTTTAAAAGCATGTGTATATATGTGTACAATACATGCAAGTGTATATATATGCATATATGTATGTGTATATACATAAGGATGACAATTTAATCCACGGGTATAGCCTTAAGGAAAACAGGACTGTTCAGCATACCATAGAGCACAACGATAATAATGCTGCAGGACCGGAATAGACTTGTCGTCTCATCTATGCACCATCTAACGGCTCAGATAGCGGCCCATCTCTAGCTCCTCACCCAGACCAATTCTTGTCCACATCCTCCCACAAATGCTCCAGAGAACTTCTATCTAATGTGCTGGAAACTTTCCCATAGATCTTTGCACATTGCATGGGTACCAGAGCAGAACCGGGGCTGTCCATCTGGCATCCCTCCATTTTATTGCTGTCCTACAGCACCTGCCTCCTTTTCTGATCAGACATTCCCTTGCTAATACCTTTGAAGCTTCTTCTTGCAACAAGTCGTCATTAGTCACATATTCTTGATGGCTTCTTGACATCTGCTCTGAGTCTTTCTATTGCCCTTTGGCTCTCTCACAGTTCTGATTATTTGTAGATCATGGCATTCTAGAACTCACAGCTGGATAACACCACCAGGAGGAGAGTTGAGTTTAACAAAAAGGACTTGGTGTCATGGAGTAGTTTGGAATTATCAAAAACCCTGCATGGTTTCTCAAATGCATCATAGGACTATACATTTAGAGCTAAAAGTCACCTCTGAGCTTACCTACTGCAATCCCCTCATTTTTACAGATGAGGAAACTAAGGCCCAGAGAAAAAGGTGCTAAGTAGCAGGGTAGATTAGATATAGTAGGTGTGCACCCCTACTTACAACCCATCTCCAGCCTTGAATTTCCAACTATCTATTGGACCAAATGTGTCATAGACATCTTAACTTGGCATGTCCAATGTGGAACTCATTTCTTACCCCCGCTGATTTTTGCTTCTTCTTAATTTTCCCATAAATGCCTAGCAGTCTTCCCAAACATCCAGGCCATGCCTAGGTATCATCCTCCATCCTTCATTTTCTCTCACCCCCAGATCCAATCTGTCGTCAAGTCCTGTCAATTTTACCTTTGCCGCATCTCTAGTGTATTCCCCATTTTCTCCATCGACACTATCACCACCCTGGTAGAAGCTCTCATCCCCTCATGCCTGGACTATTACAATAGCCTGCTGGTTAGGCTCCTTACCGTAAATATCTCCACATTGTAGCTCACCCTCCATGCAGCTGTCAAAGTGATCTTCCTAAGGCACAACTCTGATCATGTCACCCCACCCCCATTCAATAAACTCCAATGGTTCCCTATTACTACCTCTATGAAATAAAAACTCCTCTATTAGGATTCAGATCCCTTCATAACGTGCTCCCCCACTCCTCCCTACTCTTCCAGTCTTCTTACACCTTTATCCCCTCTTCCTACATACATACTCTGTGATACAGTGACTCCTTGCTTTTCCTTGCACATGACTCTCTGTTTCCTAAGTCTGGGCATTCTCATTGGCCATCCTCCATCCCTGGAATGCTCCCACTCCTCATCTAGGCCTCCTGGCTCCCCCAGATTCCTTAGGTCCCAGTTAAAATCCTACCTTCTACACAAAGCTTTTTCTAGTCCCCATTTAATGCTAGTGCCTTCCCTCTGATAGTATCTCCAATGTACCCTGCCTATATCTTGATCGTGGATAGTTGTTTGCCTGCTGTCTTCCCTATTAGACTGTGAACTCCTTGGGAGCAAGCATTGTCTTTTACTTTTCTTTATATAACCAGTATTTACAAGGCACAGTGGCTGGCATTTGTTGTTGTTGTTAATGTTGTTGTTGGGTCATTTAAGTCATGTCCAACTCTCCATGACCCCGTTTGGGGTTTTCTTGGCAAAGACACTAGAGAGGTTTGCCATTTCCTTCTCTAGATCATTTTACAGATGAGGAACTGAGGCAAACAGGGTTAAGTGACTTGCCCAAGGCCATATAGATAGTGTCTGAGGCTGGATTTGAACTCAAGAAGGTAAGTCTTCCTGACTCATAATACACACAATGAATGTTTATTGACTGACTGATTGATCCATGTCCTCTGATGCCAAACCTAGTGCTCTTTCTATTATACTACAATCAAGTCCTCTCTCTCTCATTCAATTTTCCTGCCAAACTCACCATACATCTGTAGTGTACTTCTAAGACATATGGATTGCCTATCCAACTGAATGTCATTTTTCATCCATTTGGACTTTCCTGTGTAGATTGTTAGGAAAACCTCTTTGATTGGCCATGGATCTCACTGAGGAGGCCTAATAGTATTATAAGACTTCATACAATCAACATAGTGCCATCCTCAAACAAAAGCATGTGGAGGAACTCACCATCTTGAAGGAATCTTTCACTGAAGCTCTGTACAGGACTTCCTCCATGATAGTGGCAAGTCCCATTGGCAGACCTACTTCTAATTATTTTATATATCGTTTGACAATCATTCATTAAACAAAGTTATTTCTGGTTAAATATGTTAAGGAATCTTTATGATAATTATATTTGCATGGAGCTACATTTTTGGAGGAGAGCACTAAAGGCTGCTCTATTGTGTCACATTAAGTCAAGTCAGGCACCTTTATTAGATTCTCAGTATGGGCTATGCATTGTGCTAAGTGTGGGAGATACAAAGAGAGCAAAAAGAGCACCTGCCCTCAAGAAGCTTACATTCTAATGGGAGATGATGGAATCCTAATAAAGCTGCCCTTGGCCCCAGTATTCTAACTTCCTTAAAGCCCCCACTGAACAGCAGTCCCCACTGCATCTACCGAGTCACTCCCCCCTCACGCACTCCATATCCTAACTTCTTCATATATGCCTCACTGCTCAATAGAACAACAGGTGTGTCCATGATTCATATTTCTTGCAGAACAGCAGGTGTTTCCATGTGATAGGATCCCAGCCATTGCCTCTAGCTAACCACTGCCCTCAGACCTAGTCCCCATATTTCCCACGGAAACATCAGGTGTGTCCATGAGCTCAAGCACAACCACATCCACCTAGTCTCAGACAGGACCATAATACTCAGCCAATCAGAAAGCAGCACCACCAGGATGACCCAAGCAGGATGTGGACCCCAAAACAATAGAAGGGACTTTCTGTAAGTAGGCACCTGTGCAATAATAGCAAAATCTGCCCTTTAGGTGAACTTGTGACATAGAGAGGCTTATTATAATATCGTTACCATAATATGTCCCCTCCCAAATGGGTTTTTCTGTATGAATTGTGCGTAATCGCACGTGCAGTTCCACTGTGCCTGGGATCCCTCTTCCATTACCTACTCCCTTAACAAATTCATCCTGCCTTTTTAATATTAATCATATGCCTATATTCTGTGTAAATTTCAATTGTGTAGTCAGCATCTTTACCCTATAAAAATCCATCTTGCTTTCTCTCAAGTTGCTAGTTCCTCTTGGAACTTAGCCCACTTCATGAGGAGCATCGATCTCAGTAAATGTATATACTTGGATGAGAGGTGGTCTGACTCTGAATTCTCGGAGACCATCCCACCACAACACATCATGAAAACTCAACAGTTTTTGGTGTGGGCAGAGATGAAAGCACCACAGGAGAGACAATGTGTAAATAATAAGGTACACACAGAGAAGATGGGGTAATCTGAGAGGGAATGGCACAGCCACCATGGGAACTGGGAAAGAACTCCTGAAGGAGGTGGGATTTGACTCAAGTCTTGAAGAAGGTAGAGATGGCAAGGGGCAGAAGTGAGAAGGGAAAGCACAGGGAACAGCTAATGCCAAGAGTCTTGGAGTAGGAGAGTATTGCTGTATTGTTGAGCACTTGAAGGGGAACAAAGTAAAAGAACGTTGGAAAGGTAGGAAGAGGTCAGGCTCTGAAGAACTCTAAGTTCCAAAGAGAAGATTTTGTATCTGATCCTGGAGGTACTAGGGAGCCACTGGTGTTTATTTAGTAGAGCGAGAACATGTTCAGACAATAGAAAAAAATTGTTGGCAGTGAATGACTTAGCTATTCTCAGCAATACAATGATTCAAGATAATTCCAAAGGATTTATGATGAAAAATACTGTCCACCTCCAGAGAAAGACATTCTTTTTTGCTTTATTTTTCTTGGGTGTTTTGGGGTTTTTTGGTCTGTGTTTTCTTTTGTAACATGGCTAATATGGAATTATATTTTGCATGACTGCACAGGTATATCTATATCAGATTGCTTGCCTTCTCAAGGAAAAGGGGAGGAAGAGAATTGAAACTCAAAATTAAAAAAAAAACAAATGTTAAAAAATGTTTTTACATGTAATTGAGAAAAAATAAATTAAAATAAGAAAAATCGTTGGTGGCTGAGTTTAGGATGGTTTGGAATGGGGAGACACTTTAGGTAAGGAGACTAATTAAAAGGCTATTATAATAACCCTGGTGAGAGATGAGAACCTGAATGAGGGTGGAAGCTTTATGAATGGAGAGAAGGGGACATATACGAGAGATGTTCTGAAGGTAGAGATGACAAGATAGACAAGATATGTTGGGTAAGAGAGAGTAAGATATTAAGTCTTGGGGGAATTCTGAAATGGTGGTTCCCTGAATGTGATAGGGTAACTGGGAAGAAAAGAAGGTTTAGGGGAAAGATGTTAAGCTCTGTTTTGAATGTGGCCATCCAGAGGCAGTCAGTGATTTGGGACTGTAACTTAGGAGATGCTTCATCTCTTGGCTCTATCTGTTCCACATCCCTCAAGTGTTCTCCCTCCTCATCTCCGCCTACTGCTTTCCCTGACTTCAAGTCCCAACTAAAATCCCACCTTCTACTGGAAGCCTTTTCTAACCTCTCTTAATTCTAGTGCCTTCCTTCTCTTAATTACTTCCTATATATCCTGTATATACCTTGTTTGTGTGTATCTCTGTCTATCTATCCATCTATCTGTCTGTTTATTGTTTCTACCATTAGATTGCAAACTCCCTGAGGGTAAGGACTGTTGTTTGTATCCCCAATACTTAGCACAGTGACTGGCACATAGTAGGTGCTTAATAAATGTTTCTTGATTGATTAATTGGATATATAGATCTGGGAATCATCTGCACAGAGATGATAATTGAATCCAGAGTCGTTGATGAGATAACCAAGTGAGATAGAGCAGAAAGAGAAAAGGGCCCAGGACAGAGCCTTGGGAGACATCCATGACTGGTGGGCATAACTCAGTTAAAGAACCAGTGAAGGAGACTGAGAAAGAATGAACAGACAAGTGAAAGGAGAAGCAGGAGAACTCAATGGCATGCATGCCTAGAGAGGAGAGAGTATCCAGGAGAAAAAGGTGATCGACAGAATTGGATGCTCCAGAGGTCAAGAAAGATGAAGAGTGAGAAAATGCCATTGGATTTGGCAATGAAGAGATCACTGGTAACTTTGGAGAGGGCTGTTTCCGTTGAATGATGAGGTCAGAAGCCAAATTATGGAAGCTTTAGAAGAGAATGATAGATAAGAAAGTGGAGACACCAAGTATAGGCTGCTTTCTCAAGTTGTTTAGCCAGGAGGACAGATATAGAACAATAGCTAATGGGTTGGAAGTATAAGCAGAAGGAAAGGAAATAGGAGATAGAGAGAAACTGAAGATAAGAGATAAATTGGAGGTGATGGAGGGGGAGCAGTCTGCTAGAGAAGAGGAGAACCATCTCTTCATCATCTCTTTAGAAGCAGAGAGACTCAGGCATATTTTGCATTTTAATTTGTCCCATGGATCTTCATGGCCAAAGAATTCATTCCTTAATTCAATCCACTTGGGATGATCCTCCCTGAACTTATTCTGGCAGGTTCTCAGACAGCGATCATAATCTGTCACCAGGACCAAGCCTTTTCAGGTGGTTAGGGCACTCTGGCCCCTCCCAGACCTTGCACTTCCCTGGCATAGCCTTAGAACCCAAGGTCACCTTCATGCCATGGTGAGGCCTCAGAGGGAGCCTTTCATGGTATTCATATAAGAACAATTCATTTTCATAGAGTGTTTTAAGTGCCTCCTTGAAACAGCCCTGTGAAGGCAGTAGTACCAGTAATTATGTTACCCAATCTTGTGGAAGAAGAAACTGAGGCTTAGAGGGGGTGCCCAAGGTGACACAGATGGCAGAAGTCAGTGCTAGAACCTGAACCTGGAGTTTTCTACTCCAAATGGTCTTCTGACACCAAATCCAGGCTTCTTTTTAACTATACCACAATGTTTCTCAAAGGAGTAAAGGAAATAATCCTGAGTTTAACTTTAGATATTTTATTTATATCCTTTTATTTATATGCTGAGAGATCTGCAGCAAGTAAATAAATTCCTCTGGGCCTTAGTTTCCTCATCTGTCAAGTAAGGAAACAAGACTGGATGATCTCTAAGGTCCCTCCCACTTCAAAAGAGAGGTTTCTATTATTATATAAATACAAGGAACACCAATTACATAATTAAAAACAGACCTGCAAAGTACGATTCAAATAATCTTTGAGATCTCTGAGTCCAAACATCTGAGGTAAGAAGACCCACTATTGCTTCCCTGACAAGTAGCTATCTGCCTCTATTTGAATAATTCAGTGATGGGGAGCTCACTACTTTGGAAGTCAGTACTGACTCATTGGGCAGCTCTAACTGTTGAAAAGGTTTGACTTAGTTTGAGCTGAAATCTGCCTCCTGGTAACTTGTCCCCATTAGTCCTCATTCTGCCTTCAGGGGGTCACACAAAATTAATTTCCTTCCTCTGCCATGTGACAGCCTAACAGATATCTGAAAGCAGTGACCATATCCTCCCCTCCCCCACACCCACCATCATTCTTCTCTAGGCTAAACAGCCTAAGATTTTCAACTAATTCTTTTACAGCATGGCTTCACATTCCCTCATTATTTAGCCTCTCTTGACTTCCCATTCAATATGTTACTGCCTCCTCTCAGACCCCATAATTCATGTGCTACACTCGCAGGATCTCCATGCTGCCACCAGTCTCTATTTCCGTAATCCTAGCCCCAATTCTTCTTCACCTCCTTTCCCTACTCCCGTAACCAAATATCTTCAAAAGGATCCACCATTTTCTGGGTACCAGCTCATGCCATGGACCTCCTAGTTCCTTCTAATATTAAATCTGGGCCCCATTACCCTTAGAGCCCTGCTCTCTACTAGGCTAATCTGAAAAACTAATCAGAGTTAAGGTGTTAATAGCCGGTGCCAGCAAACAGCATTTGCATTTTAACAGAAGCTTTTAATGCCCCCAAAGGAATTAATCTTGATTGCTGCTAAGCAGTGGGGGAAGCATTTTTATGCAGGAAGTGCTTTGGGTACTTCTCAAATCATACTATGTAGGCAAGCCACTTACTCTGCCTATATGTAGGGTTGTCTTTGCCTCATCCTTTGAGTGGAGGTTGATTGAGAGTAGGGAGACCTTGATTCTTCTCCCAGCTCCATCATTAACTCACTACGATCTGCCGCAAGTCTTGTCTCCTTCCTGAGCCTCAGTTTCTTCATCTGTAAAATGATAATAATCCCACCCCACCCATCTTTTTCAATTCAATGTGACAAGCATTTATTAAGCACCTGTGTCAGGCACTGGAGAGCCGATGACCAGAATGAAACCTCCCTTCCCTCAAGGAGTTTGCATTCTACTCGAATGTAATATGGAAAGAGGGTTGGAAAGACCCCAGGAAATAATATATGAGTGGTTTAGTGGAATGAGAAGGGATAATCCAAGATCCAGGAGAACTGGGCTCTTGTCCTGACTCTGTCACTGACTGGCCCTACGACCCTTGAATGCAGCATAACTAACCATGATTCCCAAGGACCAAGGAGGAAACCTACTGCCCACCTCCTGACAGAGATGGGATGGACTCAAGATGCAGAACAGAACATACATTTTTGGGTGTGGCCAATGTGGCAGTTTGTTTGGCTTGACTATGAACATTTGTTACAAGGCTTTTGTTTTAAAGAGGAGAAAGGGAGGAGGGGAAAAAAGTGAATGCTTGTTGACCTAAATATAAAATAAAATGAAAAAACTGTAATGTGAACTTCATAGATTATAAGTCCCCTGAGGGTAGGATCTGTTGTTTTTGTTTTTGAATCCTCAATGCCAAGTGCAGTACCTGGCACATGGCAGATATTTAACAAATGTTTTCGATTGATTGACCTGGAGCAAGTTGGTTATACTACCCAGACCTCAGTTTCCCCTTATGTAAAAGAAGAGATTGGAGTAGCTCTAAGGTCTCTTCCAATTCTAATATTCTATGCTCCAAACGTAAGGATCCAAATGTAAGGATTGTTATTATACTAGGAATATTTATTTTTATTTACAATTGACATCTGAAATAACTGGATGCAAGAAAAATCAGAATAAATCTGCCTTCACCTGACAGACCCACTCCTTTCTTCTCCCTCACCTCAGTCCTACACTCTGATTTTCATGATTTTTCTCTAATTCTCTTCTCCTGCCTCGCTTCTCTTCCCTGGGCATCTCAAAACAGGGCCTAGCCTTCTCGGCTGAGGTGCTGCTGGAGAGGAGTAGATGAGCAGATTGAATTGGGTCCTCCGCTTCCTGTCCTCTCCCTCACAAGTCAGACAGAGGAGGATGGATGAAGCCTCCCCCGCTGTGCTCTCTTCTCCCCCCCCCCCCGCCAGGAGACTCATTTCTAAGACACTCATTTTCATGAAGAGCTGCCTAGAGCAGGCTTCCAGAGGAGGGAAGGGGGCAGAGTATTGGAGGGAGGGAAGAAGACAAGGAGAGGGAGGAAGAGAAGGGAAGAGGGTGCTGGGAGCACGAGGCAGGTCAAGTCAGAGATGGGGGATTTGCTAAAGATTCAGCCTGCAGATGATACTAAGATAATTAATTATTGACTGACTGATCATGTGTCATTTGGGGTGGAGGGTAGGATGCTCCATTTTCGAGCAGAGAAAAGGGAAGAGTGGGAATCAATTTGAAAGTTGGAAACAACAAAAACAGAGGGGAGTCCAACACAGTCACTGAGAATCCAACAACCATTCTATTAAACAAATTGCTTTTTGGTTTTTAGTTGTCCTTTCCATACAGGTTATGGTAAGCAGAACAAGGAAATCAGAAAATCTAGAAGTCTGTGGAAGAAAAAATAATAATTCCTCCTCTATATAGCCTTTAACAGCTTCCAAAGCTTTTTGCCATCTTATGTCTCGTTTTGGTGTATGTTACCTCCATGGGGCATATAATGAAGGAAGAGAAGGAGCTGGTATACCCATTTTATAGATAAGGAAACTGAGGCTCACAGAGATAAAGTCATTACACCAAGACCACACAAGTGTCTTAGTAGGAGAGCTGCAACTAGAATTCAGGGTCTTGCCATAACACCAGGGAAATAGAAAGCCTACATTCTTGAGCCAGGGCATGAAAGCTCGGGCATAGTTGTTCTCTGGACCTGATGACAGCTCAGCTTTAGATCTTAGTTGTAATGCCTTGGTATAGTAGTATTCTAGTATGGTTCCTTGTATGATTATTGTCTCTAATGCTGATTTTTCTGGGCCTCAGTTTCCCCATTTGTAAAATATAAAATGAAGGGAGTGGACTAGAAAAAGAGTACTTGACCTAGACTCTATGAACATACAGAGAGGGGGGGGGGGAAG
>JAQQSZ010006289.1:0-13635 GCA_028646595.1 Phalanger gymnotis
GGGGCAACCAGAGTGTGCGCCATCTTGGAGTGGGGGGGGTGGAAATGGGGAGAAAAATCTGTAATTCAAACGCATGTGAAAATTAATGCTGAAAACTAAAGATGTTAATAAAAAAAAAATTTTGGGCCCCAAAAGTAAGGTGCATCTTATATATGGGGAAATACAATAATTATTAACATTCATTAAGAGCCTACTGTATGCCAGGCCTGGGGCATCTCCAGTCATCCTGATCTAAATCTCTGCACTGGACTCAGGTGGCACTGGAGAAAATGAGGCTGCTAACTTCGCACAGCCTTCCTTCACTTAAATCCAATTCACTTATATGTCATGGCATCACCTCCTTGATGGCATTGTCTCATTCAAGAACAAAGGACAAATGACAACTAGCAATATGACCTTGGAGAATTCACTTACAGTCCCTGATCTTTAATTTTGTTACTTGCAAAATGAGGGCAATGGACTTTTCATTCCTAGAATCCAAGATGCTATAACAATAATTAAAAAAAATAAACCAGTGGTAACCAAGGCAGATTTTGGTGTATTGAAAGACACACTGATTTGGCACTTGTTTTCTCCAAACGTACTTATGAGTTAATATTGATTCATTTTCTTTTTTCTTTTTCAGAAAAAAGTGATACAATAGCAAAAAGTAAGAAAAAAATCAGTTTTTAAATGAGTTTGGACAGTTGAATTTGTGATTCTTGAAAACAATTTGAATCATGAATATCTATAACAAAATTAAAAGGATATTAATACAATTTTGAAAAGATGGAATTGATATGAATTAATCCATGAGAGTCTAAAATTCCAGGGGGAGAATTTTGGATTAGGACATCTCTCTGGAAATCTCAATATTTTATAAGTATTTTAGGGGGTTGGAGAGTTATTTTTGATTTTATTTCATAGAAAAGACACTTTTCTTAAAGGAGAGAAAGTTTCTGAACTTTTTAATAATTTTGCCCACCATTTTGACTGGCTGGGCAAATTGTCATCCTTTATAGTGTGACTGAAACTGGTTATGAATAATGGTTTACTTATTTCCCTAGACACAACTATACCCAGAGTAAAGACATGCCTGACAATTAAAAATAAATAAATAAATTGTGCATCATTAAGACAATGTCAGTGTGCATTGCTTGCACTTATAGCTCTGTTAATAATACCCCTGAATATAAAGTCTTTTAGTTACAGCTTTATTCTACTGATAGAAGGCTGTATTTAACTAAAAATTATTCATGCCCAGTAGAAATGACATTTTCGTTTCAGACTGCCAATGTGAGTTTTATTAGTATGCCATTAATCACTGTCTTGGAGGTGACACCTGGGAAAATGATTTAGTGGAGATTAGAGCACTCAAATGTAACACTGAAAATATCGAATTTATTTGCAGCATCAATCAGTCAATGAAATATATTTTAGGAGACAATGACATTTATATACATTGCGATATGCTATTAAAGTAATCCATTTCTTTCCAGTCTCAAATATTATCCTTGTTAGCTTACATTCTGCTTGTTTTACATAAAAACTAGAGTGTGTTTAGAAATTATTAAAGGTACAATAACAAACAAATGTCTGAAATAGTAGATAAATATTAAAAATATACAAAATTAAAAAAAATTCTTAACACTTCTTCTATTTCTCTTCTTTCAGAAAAAAACACCTTTCCTTATAGAAGTGATTTTTATCATATATGCCTTGAAACATAATTTCGAAGTTGAGGTATGTTAATATAATGTACAATCTCATAGAAATATTTAATTCTAACCCATAATCTAAGAGGGAATTAACATGCATTAATTTATCCCAAATATTGATGTTATAAATATGCTTATTATTTTTATCGATTTCATATTTCTCATATTTGCACTATTTTCTTGATATAATAGCATGGAAATTGCTATAATGCTTTGGACAAGAGCAATGAAATATAATTTTAAAAGCTTAGTGTTTTAGAACTAGATATGAACTTAGATATCATCTAGCTCAAACTCTTCATTTTCCTAATGAGGAAGTCAAGAACAAGGGAAACTAAAGGAGAAACGGACCTTTGGTGTTCCCTTCCTGAGCTGGATAAAAATTGTAACACCTACAGGGATGAAGAAGGTGGCTCATCGTCAGAAGTATTAACTGAATTTCCCTAAGGAAAACTGTTGGCATGGCCATTTAATGGCTCATTGCAAAGAATGATTAGTCGACCAGCATCTTTCTGTAATTACAGATAGACCACTTCACTTTGAGTAAGGTTATGCTAAATAGACATAAAATATCTGGATTATGCAAACATAATGGTTATGTTCCTTTTTAGCCCAAAATGTACATGTAAATCAACAGGTCTGAATGTTAACATTCTCAAAATATTAACCAAAAAAGAAAAACAATGAAAGAAAAAAAGGAAAGAGAAGGAGAAAGAAGAGAGAGGAGAGGAGAAGGGAAGAGGAAAGAAAAAAAAGGTAATGCAAGAGAAAAAAAATAAAACAAAAGAAACATTTACTAATGTATTTATACAATAAAAAAAGAGTTCCTGAGACTATAAAGGTTTTTTTTTCCTCCTTGTTGATTCAACATGAAAAGTTCGCTGATTATTCCATGTATGATGAAGTATATTTGGTATGATTTGAATAAATGCCAGATATACTTGCAAAGAAGGAAGAGCTTTTGAACTTCTGGCACCATGATGATTCAGAACTGGGAATCTTGCTGTCTCTCATATTTATTTTGCTATCAGCTACTGTATATTCCTGTCACTATCAAGCACAAGCCTTAGTGGCTTACTGGACCCAAAAAAACATGGGATGAGATTAAGTCATAACTAAACCAAAAGAGAATGGTACAATTATTTATTTAGTTTTTATTTGAAAAAAAATCAAATAGATTACAAAATTCTGAGCAATCAAATTTTCAAGGAGTCTGTTGATTCAATTGCATTTAAATAAGCATTAAAATGCATAGCAAATTCATGTTGTGTGAAACTGTCTTCAATGAATTCTCAGATCTTAGCACCCACCAACTAAATTAATCAAGAGAATCTGAAGTACTGCACATATTAATATTTAACTGAACCTATTTTGCTTGAAATAAAGGTCAGGAATTCATTTACAATACCATTATCTCTGAAATGTGAAATCTTACATGGAGAGAGTCTCAATTCATAGATGGCTGCTGAATGTTGCTACAGCAACCTGAAAAGGTTGAAAATTAGGATCAATGCAGTCAAAAGTAGGATAGCTGAAGTTAAACCATGCTTTGGAAATAGGGTTGCTGTTCTTGCTACAAATAATGCAAAATGACCTACTTAATTTTATTTCCCCCCAGCAAAATCTTTGCTTAACATTACTAAAGGACAAAGGAGAATTTCATTTCCATTAGTGATATGTTCATAATGTGTAGCATTCAGTGTGATTCACGGTTGATCTTTTGAATGAAGAATAAAATGGTCAGGGTTTTAGATATCCTTGTAAGTAAATGGCTTTATAACTTTAGCCTAAAACTTCATATTGTTTAGTCAAGGATCTGGTTTATGCAATAACAGGTAATGAACCATTTCCTTTTTTATTTTTAAAATTTTAAAAGACTACCATATATTGATTTTCATGATATCTACAATATCATTAGTAGTTTCTGTTCAGTTTGAGTCTCTTTAAGTTTTCCCCCCATCACTTCCGCTATCAGCTCTACTGAATATTATATTCAAACTATCACAATCCTTTAGATAATCAATGATGATTAATAAAGCTGAAGAGAAAAGAACTCTCTCTTATGATACTATGCTCTCCATGAACAGAAACCCAAACGGCAAGAGTCTTTTTTCCAGGAATGATAGAATTTCAAGAAACCTAAAAGCCAATTAATCTAACCCCCTTATTTTACATTTAAAAACAAGTTCAGTGGCTTATCCACATTCACACCATCAGAAGTGAGGTGAGACTAATACCAAAGTGTGATAATTGTAATCTTTATATTGTTTTATGTTATAGTTATATTACTCCAATATAGAGTCATTTAGGCTAATTGATCCTAATGACCATAAAGATTATAAGCAAAGACAAACAGGCATGTATTTTTCTACTATTTGCATCTATGTTAATCCGTTTTAGGGAGTTAATGCTTGCGGTTTTTGACTGGATAAAACTTTTGACTAACTAGCAGTATCCGAGTCATACCCTATCTTCTGCCTTAGTCAACCTAGATCCTCTCTCCGATTCAGGTGCCAATAAGGAAACTTCCCCTACCTGAACCCCATCCAAGCATTTCAGCTAATAGCATCCTTGATAAATTTTCCACATCTAGGTCCGATTAGGAATGTCCCTCCCTCATCTAGCATTGATTGCATAGTTTTCACCAAGACCAATTGCTGTATGATCCCTAACTTTTAACATGTCCTTTCCCGAACACGTCTTGTTCTAGATGGGTTCTTGCATCAGTGGAAAGAAACATCTGTAGGTCTATAATGCCATATGGTGTGTATTTTTTGCTGCTTATTGTGCAGCATAATAATAAAATTTTTGGTTGTAACACCTTACAAAGTGTCAATTTCTTATAAGTTCCCAAATCCAAGTCTTTAATCTGAGTCATAAGGCCAAATAAAGTACAAAGCCTCCTTTAACAGAATATTATAGCTTAGTTATCATCTCTAATGATGATAAGCAGCAAATAATTAAGCTCAAGCATTTATTTAAAAAGAAAAACAATTCTGGATCTCAAGGAGTTTCATCCATAAATTCTACTAGAGAAATGTACTATTGCATAATATTGAGTGTTATAAAATCACTCTTTTTAAATATATTTAGTTCTCTAGATAGATAGATACGTGTGTCACCTCATTCAATGTGACTACTATTCATTTACCCCAAATCAGAAATGAACAAAAAGAGGCAAAATACTTTATTAGTTCACAACCAAATAGACGTCTGACTGGAAAGATATGTTAACTGAGGCAAAATGATGCTACTATCTTTCCCCCTACAAAAATTCCTGTCTTATTCAACGAGAGAAAGGAGGGAAGGAAGGCAGGAAAGAAAGGAGAGAGGGAGAGAACAAGAGAGAGAGAAAGGAAAGAAGGAAGGAAGGAAGAAAGAAAGAAAGAAAGAGAGAGAGAGAGAGAGAGAGAAAGAAAGAAAGAAAGAAAGAAAGAAAGAAAGAAAGAAAGAAAGAAAGAAAGAAAGAAAGAAAGAAAGAAAGAAAGAAAGATACCTAATTTTGGATCAGGATCCAATCTTAAGGATTTTTTTGGTCACCATCAGTAGGTGACAGGAAACAAAAAAAAATTCTTGAGTCATTAAAGCAGTCAATAAACATTTATCAAATACCTAATATTTGTCAGGCACCATTCAAATTGCTGGGGATACTAAAAGAGCAAAAGACAGTCTTTACCCTCGAGGAGTTTACAATCTAATAGAAGAGATGATAAGCAAACAAACGTATACCAACAAGCTATACACAGAATAAATAGGAAACAATAAAGAGAGGAAAGGCACTAGAATTTAGAAGAATTAAGAAGGGTTTCCTATAAAAGATGAGATTTTGGCTTCTGGGAACCAAGATGGTGAAATAAGTAGTAAATTGTTCTCACCCTCCATTATCGAAAGCCCAGAAAATATTGCCCCCTCCCCCGCCCAAGTGCCTCAGCATTAGCACAGGTACCAGTAGGCACTAGCTCGGAAAACTACCACATGATCCAGCATTCTCCAACAAGCAAATCTCCTGGAACTTCAGCTAAATTCCATGAAGCACAAGTACAGGAGGTACAGCTCCAGGCTGGCAGACATCCACCAGCAGCCAAACATTCAAGTGCAAAGCCTGAATGAACAGGTATCCCCCAGGGGCCAGACTCCCCACCCCAGCCCAAGAGTTCCAGTGTTTCTGACCCCAGCTTAGCACCAGGTAAGTTGCCAGACCCAAGAACCTTAGGCCCCAGCACACAAAACCAGTGACCAGGTCCTGGGCTCTCAGCACAAGCAACTTGAGCCAATACTTCCCGTACTCCAGGAGCAGCAGAGCTCAACTTTAAAAGCCAGGTGATAGGAAAACATCCTGAGCAAAAAGCAGAAACAGACAATGACCATAGATTCTTATAATGGAGACAGGGAAGAGGAAGGCACAAAGTCAGAAGAGGACAACACTGTCAGTATACCAACATCCAAAACCTCAAAGGGGAATATGAACTGGTCTCAAGTCCAAAAAGCCTTCTTAGGAGTGGTCAAGAAGGATTTTAAAATTCAAATAAGAGAGGTAGAAGAAAAATTGGGAAAAGAAATGAGAGGTATGCAAAAGAGCTAGCGAATAGCTTGGGAAAAGAAGGACAAAAATTGACTGTAGAAAGCAAGTCTTTAAAAAATACAAGTGGTCAAAGGAGGGAAAAAGTACAATGATGAAATCAAATCACAATCTAATGCATAAAGGCATCCTTTTCATATCATGATGCAATAAAAATTACCTGTAATAAAATTTCTGGGATGCAGTGAAAGTGTTTCTTAGAGGAAATTTCATATCAAGGAATTGGGCATGATACCAAAGAAGCTAGAAAAAGATAAAATTTAAAATCTCCAATTAAATACCAAATTAGAAATTCTGAAAACCAAAGGAGAGATTAATAAAATTGAAATTAATAAAACTATTAAGCTAACAACAATAAGATCTGGTTTTATGGGAAAAAACAATAAAATAGATAAACCTTTGGTTAATTTGATTAAAAAAAAGAAAATGAAATTACCAGTATCACTGCTGAAAAAGGTTGATTCACCACCATTGAACAGGATGTCAAAGCAATAATTAGGAGTTATTTTGCCCAACTACATGCTAATAAATTTGAGAATCTTAGGGAAATGTATGAATATTTATAAAAATACAAATTCCCCAGATTGACAAGTGAGGAAATAAAATATGTAAGTAATCCCATTTCAGAAAAAAAAAATTAAGAAGCCATTAATGAGCTCCCTAAGAAAAAAATCTCCAGGGCCAAATAGATTTACCAGTGAATTCTATCAAACATTTAAAGAACAACTAATTCCAATACTATATAAACTATTTGGGAAAATAGATGAGGAAGGAGTCCTACCAAATTCTTTTTTATGATACAAATATGGTGCTGATACCAAAGCTGGGAAGAGCCAAAACAAAGAAAGAATATTATAGACCAATTTCCCTAGCAAAATATAGACCAATTTCCCTAGTGAAAATAGATGCAAATAATTTAAATAAAATATTAGCAAAAAGATTACAGCAACTGATCTTGAGGATAATACATTATGACCGGGTAGGATTTATACCAGGCATGCAGGGCTGGTTTAATATTGGGAAAACTATCAGCATAATTGACCATATCCACAACAAAACTAACAGAAATCATGTTATTTTCTCAATACATGGAGAAACAGCATTTGACAAAATACAACACCTGTTACTATTAAAAAACACTAGAGTGCATAGGAAAAAATGAAGTCTTCCTTAAAATGATACGTAGCATCTATTTAAATACATCAGCAAGTATTATATGTAGCAGGGATAAGCTAGAAGCATTTCCAGTAAGATCAGGGGTGAAACAAGGATGTCCATTATCACCACTGTTATTCAATATTGTACTAGAAACATTAGCTTTAGCAATAACAGAAGAAAAATAAATTGAAGGAAGTAGAATAGACTAAGAAGAAACACAGCTATCACTCTTTGCAGATGATATGATGATATACTTAGAGAATCCTGGAGAATCAAGTAAAAAATTACTTGAAATAATAAACAATTTTAGTAAAGTTTCGGGATATAGAATAAACCCACATAAATCATTGGCATTTCTACCTATTGCTAAGAAAGCCCAACAGCAAGAAACAGAAAGAGAAATTCCATTTAAAGTGACCGTAGACAACATAAAATATTAGGGAATCTACCTGCCAAGAAAATCCCAGGAAGGAGATTATTTACATAGTAGTGCTTTTGAACACAAGCACCGCACTTCCGCCTGCAAACGTCACTTCCGTCTAGATGACCAGGTTCTTATCCAATAGTAGGGGGTCGGCGTGTCCCGGGTTACAAGCTCAAGGAGGGACTGGGTGACTACGGGGTCGGATGGAAGGATGGGCAGCTGCTCTGGGAATAGAGCCCCTCGCTAAGGCCTCTGCAGAGGGGAGAGGGATATTTTCCACTCCTGCTCTGCCCTCCATAACCCTTCTCCAATGTCCCGGGCCCCACCATCACTCCCTGCCCTCCCGCTCCCATCCCCAAAGTCCAGCCACCTCCGTTTTTCCTTTGAGTTTGCCCGGCCCCTCTCGAGTCCCCCCCAGAATCACCCCCTCCAGCAATTAAGTATCCCCCCCCCCCAAGTCCCTAATGCCTTCCTTCTCATTATGTACAATTACAAAACATTTTTCACACAAATAAAGTCAGATCTAAATAATTTGAAAAATATCAGTCGCACACGAGTAAACTAAGCTAAAATAATAAAAATGACAATTCTACCTAAATTAAGTTACTTATTCAGTGCCATGTCAATCAAACTACCAAAAAATTATTTCATGCAGCTAGAAAAATACAATAACACAATTCATCTGGAACAATAAAGGGTACAGAATATCAAGGAAATTAATGAAAAGAAATGCATGGGAAGGTGGCCTAGCCCTACTAGATCTTAAATTGTATTATAGATCAGCATTCATCAAAACTACTTAGCACTGACTAATAAATAGAGTAGTGGATCAGTGGAATAGGTTAGGTATGCAAGACACAACAATCACTGAGTATAGTAATCTATTATTTGACAAATTCAAAGACTGAAGCTTCTAGGATAAGAACTCACTATTTAACAAAAACAGCTGGGAAAATGAAAAAAAAAAAACTAATATCACAGAAACTAGGCAGATACCAACATCTTACCCAGTATACAAAAATAAAGTCAAAATGGGTACATGATTTGGATATAAAGTCTGATACTACATGCACACTAGGAGATCGAAGAATAGTTTACCTTTCAGGTCTATGGAAAAGGGAAGAATTTATGACCAAGCTAGAGATAGAGAACATTGTGAAATGCAAAATGAATACTTTTGATTATATTAAATTGAAAAGATTTTGTGGAAACAAAGTCAATGCAACAAAGATTAGGAGGGAAGCAACAAACTCAGAAAGAATTTTTTCAACCGGTGTCCCTGATAAAGGTGTCATTTCTAAAATATACAGAGAACTGAGTCAAATTTATAAGAATATGTCATTCCCCAATATATAAATGATCAAAGGATATGAACAGGCAGTTTTCAGATGAAGAAATTAAAGTTCTCTATAAAAAAAAATGAAAAAATATAGAAAAAATGCTCTAAATCACGATTGACTAGAGAAATGCAAATCAAAACAACTCTGAGATACCACATCACACCTATCAGATTGTCTAACATGACAAAACAGGAAAATGATAAATGCTGGATTTGTGGGAAAGTTGGAACGTTAACGCATTGTCAGGAGAGCTATGAACTGATCCAACCATTCTGGGGGACAATTTGGAATTATGACTAAAGGGTTATAAAACTCTGCATACCATTTGACCCAGCAATACCACTTCTAGGTCTGTATGCCAAAGAGATCATAAAAATGAGAAAAGGATCCACATGCACAAAAATATTTATAGCAGCTCTTTTTTTTGTGATGGCAAAGAACTGGAAATTGAGGGGATGCCCATCAATTGAGGAATGGCTGAATAAGTTGTGGTATATGAATATAATGAAATACTATTGTGCTATAAGAAATGATGAGCAGAGTGACTTCATAAAAATCTGGAAAGATTTATATGAACTGATGCTGAATGAAATGAGCAGAACCAGGAGAATATTGTACATAGTAACAGCTCTATTGTGAGTTGACTGATTTTGAAAGACTTAGCTCTTCTCATCAATGCAAGGATCTAAGATAGTTCCCAAAGACTCATGATGGAAAATGCTATTCACATCCAGAGAAAGAATTTTGGAGCATGAATGCAGATGGAAGCATACTATCTGCTCTCCTTTTTTTCTTTCTCATGGTTCCTACCATTAATTCTAATTCTTCTTTACATCATGACTACTGTGAAAATATTTGTAATATGAATGCATAAGTAGAGTCTATATCAGATTGCATGATGCTTTGGGGAGGAGGGAGGAAAAAGAGGGGGAGAAAATTTAAAACTGAAAATTATATGTAAGTGAATGTTGAAAACTTAAAAATAAATAAATTAATTTTAAAAATCATTGTTTTTAGAAGGCCTTTATTAGACAGCCAAAGCCTCCATGAAACATACACACATAATTAATAATACCTGATCTAGAATCCATTAGACGTCAAAAGTAGGTGGGAGAGCCCCTATGTGCTGCTCACTGAGGCCCTTCCATTCCAAATGGTTACCCGACTGAGATCTTGAGACCCAGCACATCTGTCCAGGGCTAATAATGTCACTGATCAGTTCTGGACAGCTTAACATATTCAGTTTAGTTCTGGCTTGCCACATTTCAGCCTTGGCCCCTGGCAATAACCTGGGAAGCAAAGGTCGTGCATTATGAGTAATAGTAAGTTTAGGAAAGCAGATATGCTCGCCAAATCAAGCAACAAATCTTACCCCTACGACATGATCCCCTCACATGGCACCTCCAATCATCAAAGACTGTTTAGACTGGGAGGGTCTCTTCCATTACCATCTCCTGAAGACCAACACAGGTTCTCCCACTTATCATAAACAAAGTTCTTCTTCTACTGCTAGGTTAGTATGGGATTAACCATTAGTCACAATAGTAGCAGCAGAACTCTTTACTCAGCACTAGCTTTAAAGCCTCCTTCCTCAAAGAAGGACCATGTGCTCTTTTTCTGAACATTGCCCAGCCAATTTTCTGTCCATCTCTGACCATAGAGTGAGTCACTCTATTTCTAAGACAATGTGAGAAAAAAAAAACTTGTCCTCTGAAGAGAGATGACTTATAAAAGTCACTTGATTTGGTGGCTAGATAGTAATTAGTTAACTTACTTTCAACATACCAGTTTGGCAAGAAAGACAGTAGCCAAATCTGAAGTGTTGTGGAAACAGTGGGGTCCATACAGTTAGAAAGAATATGTACCAGTCACAGACAACTTTTTCAAGAAATTTACCAGTGAAGGGTAAGAAAAGGTTGTGGGGTGGAGAGGAAGCTAAATAAACAAGAAATATTAGGGCAAGATTTTTTTAAATGTTTTTTTCTTTTTTTTAAGCATAAGGGAGACAAATGAATTGAGACTTAACGAAGATGAAGGATTCTAAGAGAAGGGTGTGAAAACGATATATAGTCCATGCTTTAGAACACATTGTGTGAAGTTTAAGTAATTGCAAAGAGAAGATTGGAAGAGAGTGAAGGGAATGAGATAGAGAGTTAATAAGGAGAGATAAGAAGAATTATATAGTGGTAAAAGAGGCAGTTGGATGGCTTAGTGGGTAAAGCGTAGAGCCTTGATTCAAGAAAGCCTGAGTTCAAATCCAACCTCAGACACTTAATAGCTGTGCGACCCTGAGCAAGTCACTTAAGTGGAAAAATAAAAAGCAAACGACTCTAGTATCTTTGCCAAGAAAACCCCAGTATACTCTATAGGGTCACAATGAGTCAGAAAAGACTGAATGACTGAACAACAGTCAGAGCCTGACTTAGTTCATCAATTCATAGTGGATGAAGTTGCCTCATGCTGTGATTTCTCTGTAAATCTTCAAGAGGCTTGAGATGGCAGTGGGGAAAGAAATGGATGGTGGGGGCTTCTTGGAGAAAAGAATGTTAAGTGGAAAATGGTAAAAGGTTAGGGAGGTATCGTCATATTATTATTTATTTCTAAAGAAATAATTCATTTCCATTTTGCTGCATATCTTTGGTATTCTTTACCTTTCTATCTGGGTTTTAATTACTGCTCCTGAACTTTTCATTTGTCCTTGTCATGTATTGCTTTGAGCTATCATTGGTTCCACTTTGAGCTATTTTACAATTTTTTTACTAAAACATATCCACTAAAACCTTACTGGTACTTCATTATGTCATGAGAGTGACTCTATATTATCAAAGGCTAGGGCAGTTAAGCACAAGATCTGGTAAGTCACACCAAACAAAAAAGGTAGTGAGTACAGGCTGGTCACCGATTTTCCCCCCTTCTCAGCAATTTATAAAGCCATGTACTTAATTGAGACATTCTATGGATTCATTTTTGGAGAGAGTACAGACACAGATCAAATTGATCCTTGAAGTGAGTATAATAATTTAAATGAATAAAGGAAAGAGTAATGAGTATTATAAATAAAAGTAAAGTGCAGCTTCTGTAGATATTGATTATGAAAAAAAGATTTCTTATGAACCCCCAATTTAAGGTCCCAAATAGGAGAGAGAAAATGGAATTTAAACTCTGATATTTGTTTTTCTATTTTTCACATCTCATATATGAAATACTAATATGCTGACCTGAATCCCCTTTGATCAGATTACTGATCAGTATTCATTGTGAATTTTTCTTGTAGCATTAGAGAAAACCATTTCTTAAGTCTTTCCTTAAATTAGTAGAGTAGCCTTGCAATATTTTTTCTTTTTTACTGGACTTATTTTCTTCATCAACTTGTCATTCCCTCATCCTACAGTAAGAGATAGAGGGTGTTTATAACTGTGTGCGTTTGCTCTGTTTACATTGTCTCCATTTGTAATGTCTGTTTGTATTTGCTCTGAAGTTCAGGGTGCTGGCTTTTCTCCCTGAACTAAGTGAATGATATATGTGTTGTGGCCTGCCCCTAGTTTCTCCATCTTGCCCCAGCTCACCCCACTGTTTGTACTCCCATCTCCACGGACCCCACTGTCTGTGTTCCCTTCTCCATGGAAATAATCCTGCCCCAGCTTGTCCCACTGTTTGTGTTCCCATCTCCACAGAAATCAGTTTGCGTTCTTTCCCTTTAAGTACCCTGACCCTACCCCTGCTCAGGGCTGTTCTATTTGAGTCTTTACTCTGAACAGTACTGCACTTGAATAAATCCACATCAAAATTTATATCTGGGTCTTGCTTGCTTTTTTTTGTCACAACAATGTATGTGTGATTAAAGTGAGATTGTTAACCCCTTACAGTTACTTTCCTTAGAAAAGCAGATCAAAGAATCTGTGCTGACAGCCTTGTTGTTGTTGGTTTTGTGTTCGTCTTTCACCTCCACCACAGCTGCTAGACACATTGTTGCTACAAAGCCTTGCCCCACCTGCCTCAATATTCCACTGTGATCCATTTCTCCCTTTCTTTCCCACCCCTTATTTTTATTTTAATTTTTTTTTATTTTTAGATTGCAACAAACAGATCTACATAATTTTGGGTTCCAGATTTTCTTCCCTCCCTCCCCACCTCCCTCCCCAAGAAGGCATGGAGTCCCATATAACTTCCAGGTATAACTAGGCATTGAATTAATTTATACATTTTCTAGTGACTCATGAGAAAGACGAAACAGAACCAAAAAAAAAAACACAACCCAACAACAAATACAAAAGAGAGAAGGAAAAAAAAAGTGGAGGGGAAAAAAGGCAAGAATGAAGTGTGCCTCGGTTTGCATTCATACTTCGTAATTCTTTCTCTGGATGTATATAGCCCTCTCCGTTGTAAGTCCTTTGGAGCTGTCTCTGCATATTGTGTTGCTGAGAAGAGCAAAGTCTG
>JAQQSZ010006290.1:0-13635 GCA_028646595.1 Phalanger gymnotis
GAAGTATGAATGCAAATCGAGGCACACTTCATTCTCGCCTTTTTTCCCCTCCACTTTTTTTTTCTTCTCTCTTTTGTATTTGTTGTTGGGTTGTTTTTTGTTTTTTTTTTTTTTGGTTCTATTTCTTCTGTCTCATGAGTCATGAGAAAATGTATAAATTAATTCAATGCCTAGTTATACCTGGAAGTTATATGGGACTCCATGCCTTCTTGGGGAGGGATGGGGGGATGGAGGGAAGAAAATCTGGAACCCAAAATTATGTAGAACTGTTTGTTGCAATCTAAAAATAAAAAAATAAAAATTAAAAAAAAACCAATACTGCTGTTACTGTATACATTCTCTTGGTTCTGCTCATTTCACTCTTCATTATTTCATGGAGGTCTTTTCTAAAATCATTAAGCTCATCATTCCTTATAGTTGAGTAATATCCCATTGTGAACATATACCACAATTTGTTTTGTCATTCCCTAAATGACGGGCATCCCCACAGTTTTTGGTTCTTTGCCATCACAAAGAGAGCTCCTATATTTTACAACATGTAGGTTCTTTTCCATTTTCCCTAATCTTCTTGGGAAAAAGGCCTAATAGTGGTATGGCTGGGTCAAAGGGTATAGGCAGTTTAACATTTGTCACTCATTTCTTAACCTTTCTACCCAATCTATATTGACCTAACTGAAACCAATCTTCCCAAGATTACCAAAGACCTCTTAATTGCCAAATCCAATAGCCTCTTCCGAGTCTTAATCCTTATTAATCTCATACCTTATTAATAATATAGTAGAGTTGGCCTCAGAATCAGGAATACCTGGGTTAAACTTCCCCATGACAAAACTGGCAGTCCCTTAGTATCCCAGGAAGATCTTTTATAAATGTCCTTTCCCAAGGATGATGCTCAAAACTGAACATATTATATCATATTAAGTAAATGTAAGAAAATTTGAGGCACTAATTTAGGCCAGAAGTTGTAGAATCATGACTCATATTAAGCCTATGCCAAAAGACTAGGAAATTGTGACAATGCTACAAAGACAAAAGCTTCCTGTCCCAGTGATTTAGGACTTTTTGTATCTCACTCTGGAGTCTTGGAGGCTGTTACAGATTTGTCATGATTCAACACCACAAATGGATCTTTGAATTCTTTTTCCATTAGATGAACATGCTGTCCTGATTTGCAACTTTGTAATGTACCTAGCTGTATAGAGATAACCATTTAGAACCCCTGTAGAGTCCCCATAAAAGGCATAAAACTCAGTCTTCTATCACTGCGTTTTTGGAAAGCACAGAGATTCCAAGCCAGTCAAAAGTACTCTACAGCTGTCTTAAAACATTAGCAAATGTATTTTTTTTTTGCTTGCAAATATTTTTATTTAAATGCCATTTTTGAGGATGCTAGGTTTTAGATTTTATTGAAGGCAGCAACATCCATAGATTGCACATAGTCTTCAAAGGCAGTTATCCGTTCCTCTAGCATATCTGTCCCAACTTTGTCATCTTCAACTACACACTGTATCTGAAGCTTCTTGATGCCATATCCCACTGGAACTAGTTTAGAAGATTCCCCAGACCAAGCCATCTGCCTGAATGCTTCTGACACATTCCTCCAATTTTGCCATATCTGTCTCATCATCCCAAGGTTTTACATCCAGTAAGATAGACTTGGCAACAATTGCAGTTTTTTTTGATTTCTTTGACTCATACTGAGCAAGGCGTTCTTCACTTAGTTTCTTTGCTTCTTCACTTTCCTCATCATCATCAGACCCAAAGAGATCAATGTCATCATCTTCTTTGCTATCTGTAGCTCCAATTCCAGTGGTATCTTCTACATCAGCAGGCCCATACTTGCCCAAAGCCTTCTTTATTCCTAGCAAGCTCGCCTTTTGCTTCTCATAGGACTTGATGTGGTTATACCAACGGAGCGCATGGTACAAGTCGGCAGGTGGGGGGCCCGAGACGGCTTCAAATACTGCGATGTCAGCCTGGGATGGCACAAACCCTTCGATGTAGCTCTTGTCCGCTAGGAAGTCATTGAGGTGTTGCAGGCCAGCAGGTGTCTTGAGATCTCCGAAGCCCATGGTGGTGGTGGCGGTGGGAGGGACCTGGAAGAGGAGGAAGTGGCGGTGGCGACTGCGACAGAGGAACCGAGTGCGGGGTAGTGAAACAGCGCAGCGTGTGAACACACTAGCGCCGGCCACCGACTGTAAAAAGGAGCAAACGTATTTCTAATAGATGTGATCATTAAAACACAACATAGAGACCAACTCTTAACCAGCTCTTTGTTGAATTCAAAGATTTCATTTGGTCTGACACTATACTGATAAAGCCTGGTGGTTTGAGTTGGATAAAGAAAAGGTATATACATTTGACCCCTGTGTTCTAGGATATTGCTATGGATTGGGACACAGGGTAAATATATCCTTGCATATGTATATATAAAATAAATGAGCCCCTAGCTTAGGGTGGGAAGGGATGGGGAGATGCTAGTTTCCAAAAGAATGTAGACCCTGACTCAAAACTTTTGTGTGGCCTCTGTATCATAAATTCTCTGAGTCTTCTATGAAGGTATGTGGTAAATATCAAGAAGCAACACCTAAGATCAGACTAGACATGTGACCTCAATTCTTCTTTTTGAATGAGGGAAGAAGTCTGTTTTTAAGAGAACCTTGAAACCTAAGTAATTTCTCACTAATTTCAAATTATGACACATAGGCTCACAAAGTTAAATAAATTATTTATTCAAGTTCCAACACAAAGCAGGGTGTTCCTGTTTTCCTCCAACAGACTTGAGGTCCTATAAACCACATAATACTAGACAAGTTCTAGCACTGACACTGACAAAGTGAGCAGGAAGCCACTGACATTTCTGGCTTGTGAAGGTTCACCCTCAGCACCATTTGTCACACAGGGAAAGGGGCACATACAGTCAAGGGTGTAGAAAAGGCAGGGAGAAGTGTTGGCTCCAAAACCAGCCTCCCAGTGGAGATGCAGAAGACTACCAAGAGTGAGCTGTCAATTTCTACTTGCCAGCAGCAAAGTTTAACATGATAAAATGATAAGAAAACCCTTGGCTACAACAGTATGAGCTTCTGTCCAGAGGGCTTAGGAAAGGTGAAGAGGAATCCAGCTTCTCAATGAGGAACACTGACTGCCAAGCCAAAAGGTCTCCTGTTCATGACCAAAATCAGTGGAAGACAACAATAGTTCCTTCATGCAGAACTCCTGAACTCAGGATTTCAAGCAACCCAAGTTCAACTTCCTCATGTCTCTCTCCTCCTAATTATTATTTATTCATTGCTTCTGTTCCTGTACCACATCACTGATTCCTGCATAAAATTCTTGAAAGCTGGTTCTTCATGGCTTTCTTCTGTAACTGGAAAAGGAAAAAGAAGTAGTGAAAATTACTTTCCACTTAGCCAGGTGGGTGGAAATCATTCTCATTCCATTCCTCAGGAAAGACATTCTGTTCCAATAAAATCTGACTGTTCCCTTTATTCAACCAGGAAGCTCTCTGAGACCTTTATAACCATGTGTAGGCCATAACACTTGAGAGAGGCTTTGCCAGTTGGTATTACTGAAGTTTAGGGACATTAGGACAGCACTCTTATACTGGAGGAGTTAGGCAGAAAGGTAGATGTGGTTCACAAATCATGGAACTGCTCTTAACCAAGTTAAACCCTAAAGGGTTTTAAAGCTAAATCATCTTCTACATCCTGACACTCTTAGACTTCTATTTTGTGAATAACCCAACCAGGAACCAAAATGAGTCCCTCAGATCTTTCCACGTGTCTTCAAAAATATCCTGAAGTCTAAAGAGAATCATGGGACGGTGAAGAGCCTGTAAATGTTTATGACTATCCAAGGGCAAAAGAAAGCCTATGGAAAGCAATTTCCTATTACCATATACCCTTTACCATTTCTCTTCTCTGTGGCTACAGATGACATGCTTTAG
Source organism: Phalanger gymnotis (assembly GCA_028646595.1). Classification (NCBI taxonomy): domain Eukaryota; kingdom Metazoa; phylum Chordata; class Mammalia; order Diprotodontia; family Phalangeridae; genus Phalanger; species Phalanger gymnotis. The sequence goes on from JAQQSZ010006290.1 coordinate 3,947, forward strand.
AAACTAAGAATTTTATTTCAAAATAATTCCAAAATATGAGTCTCCTGGGTAACCAACCCCCAGAGAAAGCAGCTATCTCTACAAAGTCATTCCAGTTTGCTACCTTCAGTGCAACTTTTTTCTCTCACCTTTATGGTCAATATCATCTGTATCACTATCTTCTTCTTCTTCTTCCTCATCTGCTGTACCTCGGGTTAGAATCAGATCAGAAGGAGTCACTGAAGAAGATGAATTATCTATAAAGGAACACAAATACCAACTTGCAGCAAAAACAACTTCACTTCCTAAATAGTGATTATGAAGTATTCCCCCACCCCCCACCCCAATCCCTTGAGAGGAGAGGAGGGAGTAAGAGCAGAGCCACAAGATCACTGGGTCATACACAGAGGCAGCACTGGGACCTGCCTCAAGAATTAGATCTGTAAAATCCTGGTACCCTGAGTGACCAGGGAACTGTGTAGTAGGGGTTTGGCAGGGTTTATATTGAACTTTAGGACTGTCTAAATGAAAACTAGATATTTATTTTGATATGAAAATGGATGAAGAAATGTCCTTTGAAAAGATAGCAACTATCCTCCCACTGCACACAACTACAAAATGGAGCTATAAGGACTCTCCAGTGAAGGAAAGGTCACCTCTAGAAACTCTTCCTAAGCCATATTCCTAGAAAAAAAACTCCCCCTAGGTATCTCACCGATGGTATAATTGTTCATTAGCTTCCTAAAGAAAAATAATTAATTTGATAAACTGGGAAACCCCAAGTGGTAATCTTCCCCATTAAGAAAGACTAAATGAAGTCTTTGATAGTAAATGGAAAGGAAGGACTAAAGTGCCAACTGCTTCAGGGATAGAAACAGTTAACAGAAGTAAAATCTTGTTAAAATGGACACTTCAACTATGAACGAAACCTTGGCCCCAAAAGGATTATTAGTTATTTCTCATTGAGTAAACAACCTTCCATCCTCCAGTCCCCAACCTGAGCAATCACTACTTTACCCTAAAGAGTTGGCCAACGCCATATTTCAGGATAGGAAAATCTAGTAGTCATTTTGGATAGAAACCTAAGGAAGAGGAACCTTTTAGACTTTGATATCAGTTATACAGAAACTATAAAAAGTTAATAAAAGACAAATTTCAGCTCCCACTCACAAAATTGGTAAAGATGATAAAAGCCTGAAATAGTCACAGAGGGTGCGGCAGCTGAAAGATGAGCATAATAATGCACTATGCGATGATGCTAAGAATTTGTCTAGGCCATCTGGAAAATAATCTGGAATCATCTGAGAAAGTCACTAAATTGTTCATAACCTTTAACCCAGAGATCCTACCACTAGGAATATGCTCCACCCCAAAGAGGTCAAGGAGAGAAAGGTATCCAACTGGAAACAAAGTAAGTGACCATTAATATAATGGAGTATTATTTCACCACAAAATATGATGAATATATCAAAGTGTTCAAAAACTTGTACAAACCAGAAAGATGTACACAATAACTGCGACACTGAAATGAAAGCCAGAACTAAGATACCTGAACTCAAATTAAATGCAGGTGATCAATTCTGTGCCTGTAAGACAGATGATGGTACGCAGTAACAGCCACACTGTGTGATGACCAACTTTGATAGACTTAGCTCTTCTCAGCAATATAATGATCTAGGACAATTCCAAAAGACTCATTATGGAAAATGCTATCCACAGCCAGAGAAAGAACTATGAACTCTGAATGCACATTGAAGCATACTATTTTCTCTTTTTCTCTGATTCTTCCTTTACAACATGACTAATGTGGAAATATGTTTAATATGATTATACATGTATAGCTTATATCAGATTGCATGCCATCTTGGGGAGAGGTGAAGGGAAGGAGGGAGAAAAAATCTGGAACTCAAAATTTTATAAAAGTGAATGTTGAAAACTATCTTTACATGTGATTGGAAAAAATAAAATACTATTAAGTGGGGAGAAAAGACAAATGAAGCAAACTTCCTCTTCTTAACAGAAAAGTAGGAGACTGACAGAAGAACATTTCACGTGCTGTCAAATGTAACTGTTCTATGGGGTCTGTTTTTGTCTAATTGTTTTTCTTAGTTACCAGAGAAGGTTTTGTGAGAGAAGGAATGAGGGTTACATCTTGAAATGACTCTGGCATAAAAAAACAAAAGACACTGATAAAGACCAATTCTTATTTAAACAACAAAAATGGTAATGAATAGAACTTGCGCATAAAAGGAGAAAAGGAAAATGGGCCAAAAACAACCTGGGGGGAGTGACCAAATGAATTTACTTGTTCAAAGGTTGGCCACAGAGATATTTAAAGATCAGTTTTAAGAAATTTTATTTAATAATAAGAAGAAAATTACTGGGTTTGCAAATTAGATTTTTTCTTAACATTTTATTGTAACACTCTCCATATTAGTCTTTGGGAGAAAAAAAGGAAGTCAATAGTATGTATACCTTGCTTATCAAAAAATGTAAGATCCAAAGGAACTCTCTGGTTTTGTCCTCAGCCAAAAGAGGTGTCTACATCTTCGGGAGTCCTTACAGCCTTCAGTCTGGATTTGTACTTTGACTCGCAGGTTCCCCAGACTTTTTGGGGGGGGGGGAACAACACACACACACACACACACACACACACACGCACACACGCACGCACGCACGCGCGCACGTGCTCGCGATGGTGATTTCATTGGTGCAGGGGGCTCCCTCTACACCAGAGCAGATCAGCCCCTTCTCTACAAGGTATTGTCTCACAGAGTTGCCTTCAGCACCCAGAGGTAAGTGACTTGCCAGGCAGTACCTGTCAGAGGTGTGACTGAACGTGGGTCTTCCTGAGTCCCAAGCCAGTTCTCTATGCAGTATACCACACTGCTTCTCTCTCCTTTGAAACACTAACAGTTTACTGAATTGAAATGGCTGCTGAAGTGAAATTATCCCTAGAAAATAAACGTAGCCTCAAGGAACAGATTAAAAACCATTTAAATTTCATCTGAACAGATTGAAAACTGAGTTGTAAGGGCAGTATAAGTATGATAGGATCATAAACAAGACAGAATATTAGCAGAGAAGAAAGTGAAACCCCCTCCGCTTCAAAATGAGCAAATTCATGAGGTGAAAGAGAAGAAAACCCAAAGCTGCAGCCACCACACCAAAGGGTATGATGAAATGAGAGAAGAACAGCAATTTCAGGGTGACCCGGAAACATACACAGATTTAGGATATGATTTAAGCTTAGAAACCTAAGCTTAAATCCAATGTAGCTTCAGCAGTGCGCTGAGCCTCAATCACTCTCTGCCATCAACAGAAAGCCACAGGAAAGAGCAATAACTTCAGGCTGATCCCGAGGATCCCAAGATGACCGACGTGGAACAGAAACTAGCTGAAGATGATGCTCTGTAACTCTGTCACATATACAAGCCTACCAGAGACTCTCTTCTCCCCCCACAAATCATTGGTGTATTCCTTCCTAATGAGGGAAAGTGCTGTATTCCCCAAGTCCAATAGACCCTCAGGTACCTGTGGCTGCCCCAGGATCCAAGGCTATAGACCCCATATCTTTTTGAAGACGGTCCAGTTGCTCTTTTTGCTGCTGACTCTGTGCATGGGCCTGTAGAGAGCGGGAACAAAACACTATGGAAAAGAAAATCCCTGAGGTAGGAGGAAGCTACTAGTGTTCTAAAGAGAGGTTAACAGCAATGGAAAGATCCAGAGGGCTATTTGGACATTAAGGAAGAAACAGTCTGGATAAAATGGAAGGGGAAAAGACCCAAAAACACAAGGGTTCATGAAGTGAAGTAAGGGCTGCAAATGGGTACATGGCACAGGCAGGGAAATGAAGTGGTAGAAAGTTCAGTAACAAGGAACCAACCTGGAGATTTTAGGTTCAGTCCAGAATCTTACTTTAAGAGCAAGTCATATGGGTTGAGGCTGGTGACTGGCATCCCTGTCTGTATATACTATGTACTGGGCTACATAAACTAAGTAATCTTGGCTATAACAAGGGTCTCTTAAGGTCACCAAGTGTCTTTCCCTGCAGTCCTGTTGGTGCTTTTCCTATTCTAAGAAATTTCTAAGAAAGGAGGTTCTATAGCCAGAGCCATAACCTTATAGCCAGGAAAGCAAACTTCAGTGTGGAAGACAATAAGTTATATGCTCAAAAACAAAAAGCACACACTACCATTAATGTGCTGATAAGCCACCTCCCCAGCTTTATTGCATACTTTTCTACACTCAGCCATATTGAAATACCCACTGTTCCTCAAACCTCATGTGCCTTCTCCCACCTGTGGGCACCCACACAGACCATCTCTATGTATGGATACTCTTATTAAGATAACAGCTCACGCTAGCCGTTACTTTGATCTTCATTAGAGGTGATGTTGTAGGTACTATTATTATTCCCATTTTACAGATGAAGAAACTAAGGTTGAAAAAAGGTTAAGTGCCTCCGTCACACAGTACTTGGATAAAGCAGAATTCTAGCACTCTATCCACTGTTCTACTCTGCCTCTTTAGATACAGATGCTTTATTGTCTTTCGAGGCGCAACACAAGGGTCACCTCCTTACCACAAAGTCTTCTCTTCAAATATTTCTGGAACATTGTGTCTGATGTCTCTTTTGTCTTTTCCCCTGTCCTCTTTACTCCCTATGCTGTATAACAGTCATCTGTGTATATTTACTGTCCCCCCTGGAGGATGTAATAAGGTCTATGAGGACAAGGGCTATTTACTTTTCATCTTTATAATCCCCAAAGTCCCTTGTATATAGCGGGTGCTCAAATGTTTACTGAATTGAATATATTGTTTAACATGTCACAAAGAAACCCAATTTTCAAATGGAAATTTAAGAAATCAGAACCTGAGGTGGCATGATGTAAGGAAGAGAAGAGCTGGCTTCTCACAGACCAGGAGTGGCTTCATGACCCCAGCAAAGCTCATAAACCTCTCAGTAAGATGGATAAACATTTTCACCACTTCCCACAGCTTGGCTAGGAAGAAACTGCTTTGAAAATTTTAAGATGACACTTAACTGTGAGCTATTGTTATTTCTGCGTGAAAAAGAGCTATGACAAGATGGCAAATATACACATTTAAATGAAAAGAAGAGGCATCTGCAAAGTGCCTTGAAATCCAAGAAAAGAAGCCTGTGACCTTCGGGGTGCTAAAAGAACAGCCAGTTCCGTTCTTACCAGTGTTTTCTTCAGACGCTCATATTCAGGGCGATATTCCCTAGAAAGAAAAAGTTCCTTTTAAATGCCTTGCCTCAACAGTAATCTGTCCTAAGCCAACCAGCTAGAACTCCCATCACCAAAGGGAAGAAAATAAGCTCATGTAGTTAAAGGGATCTGTCTAAACCTAAGGCTACTGAATCCCAACAGGTCAGTAAGATACCACTACAAAATAAGCAAAGCTCCAAAGTGACTAATCTGCCCATGAAACTAGGAAGTGCAAATAATTCTTGCTAAAAGATTTGCTTGGCTGGAGGTGAACATTGGGTGGAAGCTTAAGGTGAGTAAAGGAGGTCCAATGGGTTCAGAAATCTTGATTTAGAACTGTGATGCACCTGGACAACAATCAGCAAGTTGGATGGGATAAAAAGTCCTTGTCTGAAGGAGCAACGATAGGCCTTACAACTACAGTGACCCAGGTGCAAACCTAATCAAAGACGAAGATCAGCGCCAGTAAGGTCAGAAGCAGACACATACAGGTGTTGGGGGAAAGGAGGCGAGAGAAAAAGTGTGTAGAAAAGAGCTTTTTTGTGGAGTAAACATGTTTATGGGTTGGTGAGGATCTACTTCTGTAAAGAGGCCAAATGTCACCCAGTAAATAGAAGTGGGGGAGTGGGGAAGGAGTACATGTTCATAATATCAATCAAATGCATAAATGGAGAAAATCTGAATGCCTGGCCTAAAAAAAAACCCTCCCTCATCCCAGAAATGTGGGTCCCAATGTGGCTATCAATGACTTCCTTCACTTCTTACCTTTCATACTCTTCTGTGGCACTGGTGACTTGCACAAAGAGCTCTTCTAAGCCTGTGCCCAGGACAGCAGACACCCCCACCACCTGCCAAAAGCACCCCAGAATCCTATGAGCAAATCACTGACAAACTCGGTTTTAAAAACTAGATCTTCTCATTTTGAAAGATTTAAGAGCTCTGATCAAGGAAATGAGCACCCATGACTCTAGAAAACTAATGGTGAAACGCCATTCCCCCCGAGAGGGGATGATCTCAATGTGCAGAATGAAACACACATTTCTGAACAGATATGCATGTTTGTTACAAGGATTTTGTTTTTTTATTTTTCCAGTGGGAGGATGGGGGACAGGAAGGGAGAGGGAGAAAAAAAAAATACTCGATAATTTTTGAAAATTACAAATTTTAAAAAGTCCTCTTTATGTTATGTTTTATTCAAATAGTTTTTTGTTTGTTTGTTTTTTGTTTTAGTGTTCAAGGGAAAGAGGGTTTGGTTCCTTTAAAAAGCCTAAAGTAGAAAAGTTTAAAACAACCCACACGTACACAGCAGAAGCATGCAGCAGTTTGGCAAAGAGGCATTTCTGGGAATGTAGAAATGAGAGAATAAAAAAGAAAGCAATCAGCAGTGAACAGAAGCATGCAAGTCCCTTTCTGATTTGATGCCACTTACTTTCACAAACCTACCACTGTATTCCACCTACTGTACCCCTCCTCACTCTCTGCCTTATGAATGTTGCTCCTGCCATCCTTTTCCCCCAACATCTCTGCCTATCAAGCAGACCTAATCTTCTAAGCCCAGGTGACATACAGATGCCTCAGTCAGGTTCTTTGATTCCCCTTCCCACCCCAGCAAACCAGAGAGTAATCACTCCCTCTTATAAATTCCAATAATACTCTGTTTCTCTTTTAGCACCTTACATGCCTAGATTTTTATGTTGTTGACAGCAGGACCTACATTGTAGTCATTGTATTTCCCCTAGGTCCTACTTTATTGCCTTGTACTTGCAAGTACTCAATCATATTTGTGGAAAGAAATATCTGTCCAAGCAATATAACTTAAATTACTAATGCATTCAACATTTATTAAGTGCGTATTATAGGCAAGGCATTGCATTAAACAGTGGTGACACAAAAATGAAAAACAACCTAATTCTTACTGTGACTCAACAGAGATTTGTGTTACCAAGAAGATAAAAATGGGGAAATAACAATCTTCTTTCCCAGGAGAGAAGGATAAAAACAGTGGATCTAGCAGATTAAAGGTAAAAAAGTTTTTAAAATATTTTTTAATGAATGAAATCAAGCAAATTGCATGCTTTTGTTCTCTCTTCTTTGTCCACAAGGGAAAACAAAAAAGAAGCAGAGCTGGGAAGTGGAATTTACAAGTTGCACAAAGCATGGAATACTATGATATTAGTCTCTCTGCCTGAGGCTTCTCTCCTTTTCATCCTTCACGTAACTACCAAGGTGATTTTAATGCAGGTCTTACCATATCATTTCTTACTCAGACTCCATTGGGGAGAAGGAGGAAGGTAAACAAAGTGAAGACAACAAGCATCTATTAAGTGCCTACTATGTGCCAGGCACTGTGCTAAGAGTTTTAAAGATATTTTGTTTGATCTTCACCACAACTCTGGGAGATACCCATTTCACAGTCGAGGAAACTAAAGCAGAGAGAGGTTAAGTGAACTGAACAGGGTCAAACAGCTAGAAACTGTCTGAGGCCAGATGTAAACTCAGGTCTTCCTGACTTCAGGCCCAGTGTTCTATCCACTGAGCCACCTAACTACCCTTAATTACCTAATTAATTACCTATTACATAGCTTTCTGTTACCTCTAAGATCAAATAAGTCCTTCAACAACTTGGCTCCAACTTGCCCTTCCAGTCTTATTACATATTACTCCCCCTTCATAACCACTATGGTCCAAACTGACCTAGTCACTATTTCACACACTCTGTGTCTCTGCAATAGCTGTCCCTCACACCTGGAACGCACTTCCTCCTCACCTCTGACTCTCAGAATCTCTACTAGTCCCTCAAGTCCTCCAATAATTCCTTTTGCATAAAGATTTCCTGATTCCCCCACTTGCTAGTGTCTTTCCCTTAAAAAAAAATCACCTAGAATTTATTTTGTATTTTCCTTTACATGCTTATATTACCTCTCTGAGAGAACCTAAGCTTCTTAAGGGCAGGCCTTGTTTCATTTTTATCTATCTTCACTGAGCTTAATCTATGTTTACTGATTGATCAGGATGGCTATTTGAAAGGTTAAGGAAGCATTTCACACATTTACTCTGCTACTGTCAGTGGATTAGTTACTATGATAAAATCCAAGGTAACATTTTAGCTACACAGTTTAGGTCTTCCTTAAAGTAGAATGGAAAGCCAAGGTTTAGTTAAGCAGTTGACAAAAACAGTTAAGTATATGGACAGCAATATGTTTATATTCCTTCAAATTTTGTTTGAAATTCCATGTTGTATTCTTATGTGTTTCCTAATGTAAAATGTTAAATAATTTGTGTTCTCATTTTAACAGTTTTATTTAACCAAAAATAAAAGCCAGAATTTAGCTTACAACCCAACCTTTTCCAAACTTAACTATGCCTACTTATTTGACCTATTCAAAGAAAACAGCTGAACCACTAAAGCTTTCACTTTCTTCTATCCAAGACTTACATCAAAGATGGTCCTTCACTGATAATCCCAGTCATTTCAAAGACGAAAGAGAGTGGAGGCGAAAACTTACCCTCAGTGAACTGTAAAACTCATCCAACACTAGACTCATGGAACGAGTCAGATTACTGACATATGTAGTTTCTTGGTTTAAGGCATCTTGGAAGGTCTCAAAATCCTGCATCCATTCCACCGCAAAGCTGTGGTCAATTATGTCAGTCTGCACCAGACAGAAGGCAGAGGAAGTTTCAGAACTGAGGACACTGTTCATTTAATAGGTAAATGGAAAATGACAAGAACAAAAAAAGCAACAGGTCACATGAGCACAAAAGCAAAGTTCTATATTTAAGGAAATGAAAATCCTATACCTAAATATCATGATAAGCACTAGGCTGAAAAAAGTCTGCCACAGAATTAAACTGTTATCAGTTCAAACTCAGCATAGATAAAACCAAGCTCAAAAGCCTTCTGCTGAAAGAGTTTGCCTGACTTCCATATTTCTTCCAGGAAACCAGGCAAGAGAATAATGAGTCATCGTTGACTCCTTCATTGCCTTTCTCAGATGTTCAGCCACAAGCTACTGTGGATTTTTCTTTTAAATGTTTCAGATCTATCCTTTGTCCATATTTGTGGCCACCACCCTAAGTAGGGGCCCTCATTACCTCACAACTTAGCTACCAGAATAGCTTATAATTGCTCACCCTACCTCCAGTCTCTCTACTACCCTAACCCATCCTGGATAGACAGACCTAAAATATTAATTTATTCTTGTAATATAGGTTTTATTTATACCTTTTGTCTGTCACAATCATTTCTGGAAACCTGTATATGTATGTGTGTGTATATAATTGTTATGATCGCTAATGTTTTATATATGTATATATTCAATATATATATTCATGCATGTGTGTATAAATATGTGTATATGTGTATATATTTATGTATATATGTTTATGTGTGTCTATATATGTGTATACATATATATGTGTGTATGTGTGTATATATATATGTGTGTGTGTGTGTATGTATAAATATATACACAC
>JAQQSZ010006291.1:0-13635 GCA_028646595.1 Phalanger gymnotis
GTGGGTTCTGCAGCTCTAGAATTGGTTCAGAGCCATTTTTTTTATAGGTTTTCGGAGGGACTTGGTGGGGAGCTCAAGCCAGTCACTGCTTCCCAGCCGCCATCTTGGCTCTGCCCAATCCGGGCAACCAAATTTTGACATAATTTTCCATAAGCTGTCATGACTGACAATATCAAAGACCTTGGTCTGTACACAGCATTCGTAGATCTGACCAAGGCCTTTGATACTATAAGTCATGAGGGCTTATGGAAAATTAAAGTCAGCACTCCATACCCAACCACCATGCCTTGTAGAGAGCATTTATGAGTGGTGAGGAAGATATCCTTGTGTGGTTTGAAGGGAGGCAGAATAGACATCTCTAGTCTTTTCTCCCCCCTTCCCCTTCTCCAAGGGAGGCTTTAATTCCTTTCAGGATGGGAGGCATGAAGTTTGGGCCCAAGCCACTCAGCTCTTCTCACAGAGAGGGAGTCCTTTGATAGAAGTATATCTATCTTCTCCATTAAATATTATTAGTCTAGGGGTTTCATCTAACTTCGAATTGCTTTATCTATGGGGGGAAGGGAGACTCCAAACTCAATATCCAAAGCTTGACCTCTTTCCTACCAAATACACAATAAACATACTGGCAAATAGCAAAGAAACTTTTTTATCCAAATCACAGCAAAACAGAAATCAGTAAAGGTATACATAGGAGAATGTGTACCAGACAATTAAAGGTGAAGGAGCTCTCCCTTTGGGAGAAAGATAACTCAGCTTAATCAAAGGTCTTCTATCTCCCCAAAGCCTAGAGTAGCAAGCTAGGGATGAAGACATGATGGAAACTGCCAGTTTCTCTCATGTTTTCCTGGAGTCTTTTCCTTCACCAACTGTAGTAGGAAGGCCGAATTTATAATCTCAAATATAATCATGTATATGTTTGAATGGTTCGAAATCGCAAGGTATAAGAGATTCTCTAAGTACAAAACAACAAAAAATTTATTTAGGACCCACTGCAGCTTATCCGTGAACTAGCCTCCCCATTCGGACATCTTGACGAAAAGACTCCAGGCCCAGAAAGACCGCCTCACAAGAGTAACCAGGAGGCCACAGAAAAACAAGATAGTATTTAGCCAAATCATTTTTACTGGCCTCAAGTCCTTGCTCACACTCCTGGGTCTACACACGGGTCAGCTCTGCTTCCGCAGCTTCCTGCCTCCGCAGCAGCAGCTTCCACTTCTGCTGAAACTGTCTCTTGGCTCTCCTTTCCTCGCCGAGCCTCTGGGGTTCTCAAGCCCCGCCTCAACGACCAGAGACCATTGGCTCCCGAGATGGCCCCTCTTAAGTCATTAATCTACACCCACACAGGTTTCACACCTGATAGGGCTTTGGGCCTGGGGCTTAGCACTTAACAGCTGAAAGTAGTTCCACTCAAAAGAAACAAAAGCCATACTAAGGAGACAATTTTGACACCAACCTGAAATGAAATTGTGCTCTTCCATCTTCTTTCTTGAAGCTGGAAGCCAACTTAATACTCAAATAAGACTTGAAGCTTGACCAGTCTCAAGGGCTACTGGCCCTGAAGAGTTCTGAAGGTGGACTGGAGAATGCTGGTGGCCTCTCACCTCACAGGACCTTCATCTGCACCAGTAAAATGAGAACCTCATACCAATGGGCTTTGAGACAGGGGTTACATTAACATGGTAGTGGGATATAGAATAGATGCATAGTTTGTGCTTCATACTGGGAAGGTATTTCTCCTGAACCTACTCTTCTTAAAGTCTCTTGCTTCCTTCAAGGTTCAGCTAATGGGATACTTTCTATAGGAAGCCTTTCTGAATCACCCAGGTTGTAAGTTCTCTCACCTTCCTCAAATTAACATGCTTATATTCGCCTTTGGCCCAGCCACACAAATGCCAACTGTCCCAACTTCACCTTTATCTCTCCATGCAGGTGTATTTCACTGAGGCCAATATAAAGCAGGTGGATGTTGCAACCTAGAGTGGGACGTTGGGATCCTGGCCACCCATGTCCCCACCCTCCAGGTGCTAAAGCCAGGTGTGGTCCCAGTGAGGATGGTACAACCACCAAATATTTCATGAGCACTGGCTCCATCAAAGCATATGCCCTTTTCTTTGTACAGCTGCTGGCAAAGAAGCTGTGTCCCTAGAATGCTGGGCATAGAAGTTGCTAAATCCAACTTGGAAAAGGCCCTCTCACACCTTTCAGGGGCATCAGAAGAAGCAAATTGGGCCAAAGTACAGATCAAAATGAAGCCACTGAAGTCAAGGTGAGTGTTAAGCTGAACCTTTGAAATCATCCCCAAACTGGTACTGGTCAGTATGTTCCACAGAATCACTTGGAGCTAATTGGCTCAGAAAATGCCTAGGAAAGAGAACATCTTCTCTAAGCCCTCTGTCTCCCACCCATCTCTGTGATTGGTTAGAACCAGAAAGGTCCCCAAACCCCGACCACATGACCCATCCTAAGGCCTCCATTTCCCAGTTACCAGCATATACCTCTTCTTCCACGGGAGTACTCTTCACTGTGACCCTACTTAATCCTAAAGTTAGGTTGTGACCTTTCCTTTTCAGTCTCCCCAGTCTCAATCCTCAATTCTGCTGTTTGTCCCATTCTCTGGAAGCCCCTTTTCCTGATAAGAGTCTGAAAGAGTTAGTGTGCTTGAAAGGTAGCCTGGTGTGTGATTCCAGGCAAATTATGTAAACTCTCAGCTTGTTTCCTCATCTGTAAAATGAAAGAGTTGGACAGGATGACTTCTAAGACCCTTTTCAGCTTTAAATATATGACCCCATACTTACCTATTGACATTTTACTTCCAGAAAAACATAAGCTCCTTGAGGGCAGGGGCTGTTTTTTCATTTTTCTTTTTATTACTACAAGGTAACCTTTTATTGTGTCATGGATCCCTTTGGCAGTCTGATGAAGCTTACAGATCCCTTTTCAGAATAATATTTATAATGCTTTTAAAAGAAGCCTTTCTTAATCATCCTTAATATTAGTGTTCTCTCCAATATGTCCTATATAGATCTTGTTTATACATACTTGTTTGCATCTTGTGTCCCCCATTAGACTGTGAGCTCTTTGAGAATAAAAATTATTTTTTGCCTTTCTTTGTCTCCCCAATACTTAAGACTTAGTACCTGGAATATAGTAGACACTTAATGAATGCTTATTGACTTTCTGCACAAAAGATAATACATAGGATTACAAAAATTTTATTTTTGAGAATTTATTACTATAATACATAAAATTACAAAAAAGTGTATATTGAAATACAATTATCAAAATGCTTTTAAAATCTGTCATATAGTTCTATGTCTAGCAGCAGGTTTAAGAACTACTGTATAAAATAATCATAGTATGATCATATATAAATATATTACATATAAACTATATTACAAATATAATTACTATATAACAGTAATTCCAAAGTGGTGATGAGCATAAGTGATATTTCAAGATATCTGCAACAACTTTAATGTGATGTGAAAATATCTGATTTCTTTCGGTGACAAAGTCAGAGGTACTGCTGATTTACTGTCTTTACTGGCTACATTCATAATTGAAGGAAATATTAAATTTCTGTTAGAGGTTAGTGAAAATAAAGATGTGATTTTTTTTTCCATACAAGACCATGGAAATATATGTATACGTATATTTCATGCTGAAATACATAGCAGACTCTAGGTTAAGAACCCGTCTTAGTGCCTTGCACAGTGCTTTACACATATTAGGTATTTAAATGCTTATTGGATTAGACTTACTTTCATAATCCTCAAGTATATGAAAAGTTATCTTGAGGAAGACTGATTAATATTTCTTGGGTTTACAATGGCTCAATAAACTGGAATTCATTCTGTATAATCCTGTCAGCAGCTGTTTGGATGCATTAGTTGATACTATGGAACTACTGGAATTATCTCCCACTATTTAGTTTGGTCTAGGCTTGACCTGAGTAATTTTTGACAGGGATACATTACAAGAACCAAATATATACTAATGATTTAATTGACTCATTCAGTGAGGCAAATGATTAAGGAACCTGGTATGTAAGGCCCTGGCCCTGCTATGGTCCACTTTGTCTCAGAGGATCTGGCAGTAACCACCATCCCTCCATGTCCTTGAGCGAAGACATGAGCATCTTTTATCTCCTACAAATAGCAGGCAAAGTCCTCTGTGCCCTATTTCACATACAAGTGTATCATACTCCAAGACGGCTTTCTATTACTATTCTCTTTCTGGGCGTCTTAAGATTCTCTGAAACATCTTTGGCCTTTCCTTGGCTCTCACTCTGCATCCAATCAATTTTTTTTTAAATGCTATTAAGCTCTATTTCCACAGTCTCCAATCCCTCTCCCTTCTATTCCCATTCCCTGGCTCTTGCCCAGGCCCTCATTGACACTTATCTGGACCACTGGAATAGTATCCTCCGTGACTCCTATCTCTCTTAAGTTATCTGTGGCAGAAAAATCATGTTAAATGAGAGATGCTGGTGCCAGTTTTAAAGATCAGCTCTACCCAGTTCAGTTTCCTCTTTGGGGGCTAAATATGTAAAACACGTTTTGAATGACTGAAACAACAATGACTTCCCTGAAAAATATTTATCTTCCCGCATCCATCTGCATGTAGCTTTTGAAATTGAGATTAGATGGAGAGTGTCTGTGGACGTTAGAAGGACAACATATGGTAGAATGTAAGCAGGGGTCAGTAGAGAGCTCATTATAATTGTTATGAACGAACAATTAAGTGCCTTCAATATATTTTCCAACATATAGTGGATTAACTATGGGGTCTCAATCCAAACCAACTCCACCCCAAGTTTAGAAGCTGCTTTTAAGAGGAAGCCAGGGAAAGTGATACCCTAGATAAGAGGCAGTGTAGCGTAGTAGCTTTAGGGTGGGCTAGATAACTTTGCAGGATCCTTCCTAGTCCAAGGGCTTAAAGATTCAATATGGGCCACCAATGCAACAGAGACCCCGCCCTTATTCCACTCCTGGAGCTTACGGGAACAGGTAAGGCCGGGATGGTGCGCCACGTGTCGAAATGAATGAGTTAGAGAATGAGCGACTTTCAGAGGGAAGGACTTTTCCAAGACGGGCGTTCTTGGCCGGGACTGGGAAAGAGGGGGCTGAGGTAGACGGCTCTAACTAAAGAGCAGACTAGCCCGTGCTCTGGCCGGAGAAGGTGCAGGCTGGGAGGGGAGAGAGCCGGCCGGCCAGGCTGGGGGAGGAGGGAGAATCTAGGAGGGGTGGGGGGAGAGGCGGGGCCCAGCTTCCTTCGTCACTTGATAAAACGCCTGCGAGTCTCCAGAGAACAACGGGCTCTTTCAGCTGTTCGAGAGCGGGCTACGAGGGGGAGAGGCTGGACAGGGAGTACGGCTAGCCCCGGGGGGTGGGGCAGGGGAGTTGAACCGGGGAAGGAGAAGGTGGTAGCGGTGGCAGCAGCGCCAGCGGCAGAAGCAGCAGCAGCACCGGCAGGAGCAGCAGCAGCACCGGCAGGAGCAGCAGCAGCACCGGCAGGAGCAGCAGCAGCACCGGCAGGAGCAGCAGGTCCCTTTCTCCTTTCCCTTCTCCGCCCCGCCGTAATTGCCGATGGCGGCTGCAGGGCAGCCGGAGCTCCTCTTCTACCTGTCGGCGTGTCTGCTGCTTCATCTCTGCTCCGCCTTTAACTTGGACACCCGGGAGGAAAACGTGATCCGCAAGACCGGGGAGCCCGAGAGCCTCTTCGGATTCTCCCTGGCTATGCACTGGCAGCTGAGGCCGCAGGACAAGAGGCTGTAAGTTCTCAGCCCGCCGCGTTGCTTCTCCCCCCGCCCCCACCTCGCCCCTCACCACCATCCCCCTCAGCCCTGCCCTACCCTCCTCCCTTCCCCTCCCTCCGCCTCCGCCTGCAAGAGCACTGGAGGCGGCTCTTTTGAGAAGATCCCGAGCACGTCCACACCCCTGCGCGGCCGCCTGTACTCTTCGCCCCACCCGTAGCAGCTCTGCCCTGCGGCCAAGCAGGTCTGTCCTGGGCCGGGGACGTGCTAGGGCTGCGGAGTGGCAGAGGCACTAGCCAGTGCTGAACTTGCTGCCCGTGGCTCCGGGATCCCGGCTCCTGATTCATCCTTCCTCATGAACCCCCATTCCCTGGGGCGGCGGCAGAGGATGAAGGGGAAGGGGAGGACACCCTACTTGGTTCCCTCCCGCGGTAGCGCAAGTGTTCAGGCGGCGGCCGCAGCGGCAGCATTTCTCTGATTTCCAACTTTCACCCCCACCCCCACTGTATCTCCATTGCCCCCCGGGACAGTTTATTGCCTTCTTGAATATTTTTGCAGGGAACCTGGCATTTGGTGGCTTTTCACAGGTCCACCTTTGTGTGTATGTGTGTGTGTGTGCATGGCGAGAAAGTTATATCAGAGAGATCCTGGTCTCCCTCTCCGAGCTCCACCTTTGTGTATATGTGCGTGAGTGTGTGCACGGGGGGGAGATAGTTGTATCAGATCCGGGTCTCTTCAGAGGTCGACGTTTGGGTATGTGTATGTGCATGAGTGTGTGTGTGTGTGTGTGTGTGTGTGTGCGCGCGCGCGCGCGCACCGGGAGAGATTTGTATCAGAGATCCGGGTTTCCCTCTCAGAGGTTCACCTTTGTGCATATGTATGTGTGTATATGTGCGCGCCCAGGGGAAAAAGTAGCAGAGAACTCCAGACCTCCCTCTTAGAAGTGTGTGTGTGTGTGTGTGTGTGTGTGTGTGTATGTACACGTACGTGTACATGCGTGTATGCATGCACTGGAGGAGAGAGTTGTACCCCAGAGCTCCGGCTCTCCCCCTGAACTGATGAGTAGTTCGGGGGCCACTTGTGGCAGACACGAGTTTGCAAGTCCGTTCTTACTGTGTTTCCTGTGGTTTACCCGCAAGGCGTGTGCGAGTCTTGTGAGGAGTAGATGGTACTTTCCTGTGGCAGCAGAATGAAGTCTTTAAAAACATCTTTTTTTCAAAGGTGGAGTTAACCAACCACCTGTTAGCAGAAATAGGCTGAGAAAACAAACTGTAAAACTGGGCTATGCCCCCTTCCCAGCGCGCTATTGCTGCGGCACCCCTTCCAAAGCCTGGAACCCCTGTTCCTTTTCTCTGGTCTCCCCACACCGCTCCAGAGGTTAAAGCAAACGTCCGATCCAGGCTTAGTCTCTTGGAACTAAAGTATGGAAAAGTGACATGTCCCTCCCCCATCACTATCCCCAGCCAAGCCTAGGGAAAAGTGATAGTTTCGTTGGCTCAAACTGTCTTGTCTTTCATTCTTTCCAAGAAAACTTCACAATCTTGCCACATGATCCAGCTTATTAGAAACCAGTTCGAGACGTTTTTTGTTGTTGTTTGTTGTTGTTGTTGTTTTTTAGAATATAGTGCTGGAGAGAATGAAAAAAAATTGTTTGGAGCCTGGTAATCACGGTCTTGTTGCATTCTTGATCTGGGCTTGGGGGCTGGGGGAAGAAAAAGGAAGAATAAGGTTACCACCACCCCCGCCCCCTCCCCCAAGGCTTTTTAGTTAAGTTGAAGCTGTTTCAGAATCGACAGACCGTAGAAAACAGAATGCAGTTTCCAGGACAGAACTTTTCAGCATGGGAAAGCTACATAGAATCATAACCTTTTTAGAGAAGGAAGGAGGAACTAAGTGACTGAAGATGAGAAACTTGGAGTTTGCAAATACTCGTTGGGGACTGACTCTTAAAGAGGCTGCTCAGAATGCCGTTTTTCTGTTACACCTGTTAGTGGTGCAGAGCAGGTAGACGTTTGAGGGTTCAGGACGCCTTGGCGCTGTTGAACTCCGGTAGAGCTTCCTGATTAAATTTCAGATCTGAACTAAAAAAATACAATTTGACCTAGCAGGTTCACCTTGCAGAGCTCTCTGAGTGTCCCCAAAGGGCATGATTATGTAAAAATGTTGGTCTCTGTGTAGATTTGGAACCTTAATGGTCAAAGCTAGTCACAGGTCCGCCAGCATAGTAAATTTATGTTGGTGACATTTTTTCCTACAAAATTCTTGGCAAATTTGATGACTCACTTAAAAATTCTCAATCAAGACAAATTGTAAACAACATTGGCACATGAAGGATTTCCTGAACATACTTTCTGAAATTTGGTAGCTAAATCAGTTAATCATTCATTGATCTCATATCTCATCTGCTCTGAACTGTTGGAAAATTCTATTCAACTCCAATTTAATAAATGACCACTTAGGACAGGGTCATGTTTGGGATACTGGAGAAATTGAGACAAAACCAAAATCAGTTACTGCTCTCTAGGAATTTAGTCTGTGATGTGTACACAAATAAACGTGATGCAAAGTTAAATGATAAGAGCAAAGGAGAGATTGGACAAAGTACTGTAGGCAAATTTGAGGAGAGCCATCACTTTTCTCCAATGGGGGATCAAGGTAAGTTTTTATGGAGGCTGTGGTGTCTGAACTAGGCCTTGAAAAAGTTATAGATGAGAAACAAGTTCCTTCCAAATATGCAGAGTGACCTGGGGAAATACGGAGAGTGCAAAGGGCAAGCTCAGATGGGGAACATCTAGTAATAGAGAATGAGAGCCTGAGCTTGGGTAGCAGGAGTCTAAGTGGAGACCACTTATACAGTAAGAGAGATTGTGATGGTAGGATCAACAGAACTTGACAGCCAGTTGGGTGATGGGGGAGGGGGTAAAAGAGCAGAAGCGAAGATGATTCTGAGATTTTAAACCTAAGAGGATGGTAATGCTATCAAGAGAAATGGTAAAGTCAAAGAAGGGGCAGATCTGTGTGGAACATCATGAGTTTAGTTCACTTGGGTACATAATTGAGTGTGAGGGGCTAGTGGTATTTGGACATGGACATTTGTAGCAGGCATTCACCTATAGGACTGGAAACGTAAATGATAGGTCAGGCCTGGAAACAATCTAGAAATCATGTGTGAATCGTGTGCGGTTAGACTTAGCAACTGAACCCACTTGAATAGATGAATGATAAGGGAGAGAGTGAAGAGAGAAAAGAGAGTCTAGGATGGTGATTCAGGGATTAGCCATATTCGGGGAGCAGACAGAGGATTGCTAAGAAGGATGCGAAGAGGTGATCACGGCCAAGGGAGATGAGAATATCCAAAAGTAGAGAATGGCCAACAATGTGAAATGCTTGTAGGGAAAGTCAAAAAGGATCTGAGATTCTTTGACTTGTTTCAGATTCTGGATAGGATTAAAAAATATGAAGTTCTTGTCTTATGATAAAGTGAAAAGCATCAAGTGTCTAGGAATGTTCTGCTTAGATGCTGACCTGGCAGTACTAGAAGGTGAGAGTGTAGAATGCCTAAGAAGGACATAGGATCCTCTTATGAAAATTACTCACTCTTTTCTCTTCAATAGGATTTTGAGACCTAGAAGTTTATCCATTTTATTTTTATCTAGTAAAAAAAAAAATCATACCATTTTACTGTAGTCCTGCAAAACTATCAGTTACTTCTAATGGGATTTTTTTGGGGGGAGGGGTGTTGATTAATCAGGGATGCTGAGCCATCTTTGGGCCTTAGCAAGGCCAAGCTGCTTGGGCTTAAAAGCTGTATCTTGGACTTAAAAGATACATCTAGTAGTCATTTGAGGGGGAGCATTTTTATTCTGAAAATAATGAAACCAAGCTATTCTTAGAGTCAGTATAACAAAAATAACCAGAGGGCTAGAGTGAAGTGAAGGGTCATGGGAGCAGCCAAAGGAAATGCACCTGTGACTTAGAGCAAGTCCATTATACTATGATAGTGAGAGGCCATCCAATAGGATATAACTAGAGGGAAAATGTATTGTTTGTGAATTTCAGAAGGTAGTATTTGAATTGTCATAAATTCCAAATGTTGAACAAGTGTGCATGTAAAAAGAAAAAGGCCTGATTTTTAGTTAGAGCTTTATGTTTAAATTAAATCAAATTCTGTTTAGAATTATATTGAAAAGTATGCCACTTCCTCCATGACTCATATCAGTAGTGGTGAAGACAATATCCTGATGGGGCAAGGTATTGTCTATGATGTCTGATTGTTGGGGATCTTTTAGTTGTATTATAAGCATAAAACATGAGCTTTTCCTGATTAAGTCTCATATTTTAGGTTCTTAATTCCTCATCGTTTTGCCAACTCCTTAGACAACGTGTGGGTAGAGGCATTGTTGGCACTCTTTAGATTAACGTTGCAGGGTTAGTGGATTCTGTTTTGGAATTTCTAGGTTGATGAAAATTTCTATGTCATTTCTTTCCCAAACTCAGACTCTGTCTTCTTATGTTGAACTTTACACTTAGTTCTTTTAAAAATTGAGGTCTACAAGAGTGAAAAATTCAGAGTGTGTTTGTCTCCAGCTTAGTAGTGTAGCATCTGAACTTGGAGTAAAGAAGACCTCATTTTGAATTCCTTTCTCAGCCACTTACTTGCTCTATGACTACTCTTTGCTTCAGTTTGCTTATCTCTAAAATAAGGATAATAATAAATAGCACCTACCTGACTGGGTTGTGGCAAGAATTGTATGAGATAATATCTGCAAATCTTAAACCATTTTGTGAATATTAACTTCTAACTTTGTCACAAGTCAGTTATCACTCCCTCATTAGAAAGAAAAGCAGAAGGAGGCGAGAAAAGGGGAAGAGGAGAAGAGATATGGGGAAGGGAAAAAGGAGGTGTGTGACATGGATTTGACCTTTTAGACATGGAAGGGACTTAAGAGATGTGCCATCACCCCCCATAGTTGATGTTGAAACTGAGGCCCTGACAAATTGTTTTCCCAGTATTACCCACTTAAATTACTAAGAACTAGAATTCAGGTCTTTTGACTCCTAATCTAGTACTGTTTACAGCCGTACCAAATTGACCCAGTTACTTTTTAATAATCATTCAGTCTCTTCATACTTACTTAGATGGACTTGAGATTTTGTCTGCTAGAGAACATCAGCATCCCTGTATGCTATTCCTATGTGTGATCTTTGCCCATTTTTCCAAGAAATCCTGGAAAATCTGCCCTATGCCTAGAGGTTTTCCTCCTGTTCTTTTATCTCAAGGATGCAGTGTACCATTTGGGAGGTCCATCTGTAGTCTCTCATCCTCCTTACACAATCGAACCACTCACTTCCTTTTCTGGTCATTTCCTTGGTGATGTCTTTTGACACCATTTCTTCTGCATAAGTCATTGTTGGTAGCACGTTGCAGCCTGCTTAGACCTGCCAGGTGTTTTTACATCATCCTTTGGATTATTTGTAATTTTGAGATCATGGTATTCCACTAGGTATAGCCATCCGGCGTAACTGAGAAAAAGAATTAGTTTTAAATCTTTAAAGATCTTTTGTAGTGAGGGCCATTTGGGTCCACTGGGACCACCCTTCTGTTTCTCCAGTGAGGTCCAGCCTATGCTCATCAGTTCTGGGCTCAGCACCTTCTATGGGCAGCTGTTGATGAAAACACATTTTTACAGAGGAATTCTAAGGGCTATTTGTGCTGCAACATCTCACAGTCTATTCAATAAGAGTGTTTCATCCAGTGCGTTAGGTGAGCTTCCTTTGAACTCACCCAGAAAGTCCTGTAATGTGTTGGGGCTCCAAGAAATAAGTAAGATCATCTGCATTTATGATACACAAAACAACAAGCTGTTGGATTGTAAACTCCCTGGGGCAGAGACCATTTTCTTATCTTTGTAAATGCCCCATGTAGTATCTTGCGCATAGTAAGCAATCATCAACTATTTGTAATACTTATACTTTTTTAGGTTTACTGTTGACTTAAAAGGTTGCCTTAGTGGTTTTAAGCCTTAAACGTACCTAGTTGAAATTCCATTGCCTGGCATTGAGGGCCCTCCCTTAACTGGTTCCACTCTGCCTTTCTCGCTTTATTTTATGTAACTGTTTGTCTTTATGCACTCTACACTCTTATTAAATCAAACTGCTTTCTGTCCCTTGAACAAGCCATTGATGGAATATTTTAAAGACTAATTCAGATATCAGTTCCTCCATCAAGCCTTCGCCATCGTGATAATTGGTAATAACCTTGGGCCCCACATAGCACTTTGATTTGCACCTCTCTAATGCATTTATGCTTTACTTAAAGTTAGAATTATCTGTGTACTGATGTGCTATTTCCCACTGCCAAGCTCCATGACAGTAGGTAGAACATGTTTTATCTGAACCGTATATTTCCCCCTGGACAGTGTTCTGTCACAATGTGTACTGAATTGGTTATTGTCAATAATTTACCTTAATGAATTTTCTCAGCCTTAGGACAAAATGATGTTGGACACTGACAAAGTAGAATGAGTTGTGATTTATTGTTAAGACAGTCTCGGTTCTGGTCCAGCCTTGCTACTTATGTCGCCTTAGATGAGTTCTTTCTCTTTATGTGTAAAATGAGGTGTCTGGACTAGATGACCTCTAAGGTTCCTTCCACTTTGAATTCTGTTATCCTATGACTATGAATGGATTTAAAAAATAGATTCTATCAGAATAGAAGTTTTTAGGTCTAGGAACTGGTACTGGACCTCTGATTTCATTAGTAGCAGAACTTCTACCAATGCAAATTGGCACTATCTCTACAGTTTAGAATGTTAGAACTCCGGGACCCTAGGAATAACTCTTGGGAATTTTTTTTTTTTGGTGAGTCATGGACCCCTTTGGCAGTTTGGTGAAGCCAATGAACTCCTTTTCAGAATGATTTTTAAACACAACCAATAAAATCATAGAATCACAAAGAAATCAATTGTATTAAAATATTGTTATCTAAATTAAAAAACAAAAACAAGTCCTTGGACTCTGGGCTAAGAAGCCTAGTTTAGTGAATTGCTTAGAGCACTGTGAATGCTTAAGGAACTTGGGATTCTGAGAGGAGAATAACCCAGCCAGTATGTGGCATAGGCAAGACTTGAACCCGTCTTCTTCACTCCAAGGCCAGCTCTATCCACTGTCCCAAGGTGCCTTTTTGAGATTTGAAAACATTGATTAGGTCTGTGTTTTTGACCATAAGAACTGTGCTTATGAGAACTTGTTTATAAATAGCATTAAGTGCTCTATTTAAGCTTTTTAAAACAGGAGAGTGCTATATTTAAATACTGCATTTGGAAATATACTTCGTGTGTGCCTAATGCTGTGGGGACTGTAAAGCTGCCTTAAGTGGCTTTTTTAGGTTTTCTACAAAAGAAGAATTTCTTGACTCTAAAGGCTTATTTGACCATAGAATTTATTAAGTGATCTCATGAAATAATATCTGTAAAGTCCGTAATCCTCCTTCAGTGTTTAAGGAGTAGTCATGGCTGGAGGCAGAGGGATGGACCTGATGACATCTGCAAAGTGCCTTCAAGCCTGTGATTCATCTCTATTAGCTCTTCTGGTAAGACATGAATCTGTGGCCGGAAGGCAAAGTATCTAGACAGTTGGAGACATGAAAAGAGTCTCTGTACTTGGCAATTCCACCCCAAATGTTCACATGGACTGTTTGTGCCTGACCAGTGGTAGAAAATTCCAAGCTCGTATTGGTCTGATCAGCCACAGTTGGACACACTGAAACTTGACTCTAGCATAGTGATGTCATTTTGGTCCTCTTCGAGAACAAAGGACAGCAGTTGGAGGGGAGGGTCCTACATGTTGCTTCTTGATTCCCAACTCTTTATTTTTACCTT
>JAQQSZ010006292.1:0-13635 GCA_028646595.1 Phalanger gymnotis
AGAAAATAAGTTTCTTCGGGGCAAGTACTGTTTTTGCTTCTCTTTGTATTCTCAGCACTCATCAAAAAGCCAGTCATATTGTAATTATTTATCAATGTTTATTGTTTTATTAATTGAAGACTAACTCAAGAAAGCAATTTTCCCTTTCTAACATAGAGAATGTTATGAAAATGAAAATTTATTCAATTCTACAAAAAAAAAAATTAAGGGAATAGAGATATGAGCTGGTTAGGGCCTGAAAAACTTAGCTTGCTATGCTTCCTTTCTATACAAAGTTAGTCTTCAAATTAGAATGACTTGAAACAGAAGTAAATCAAGGTGTAGCACTGGCCACCATCCAGCACTATCTGGCTCCATTAAGAAATTCAACTAGCTGTGGCAGACTGCTCAAGCTTAACAGTATAAACAGAAAAATTTTCTGTGCTTCAAGATGCTACAGCAAAGAGGAAAGAAGCCCACAAAGGCAAACATTGATCTCTGATATCATGGACATATTTTATATGAAAACATGCCTACCAGCCTACCAGTCCTCTAAGACTCTAAGCTAACACAGACCAAAGCAAATCCTGTAACCCTGACTTATTAGGGTAATTTTCTCTTCTTGGCTCATTACCCCCATCTGAAGTGTCTCCAAGAAAATGTCCTAGCAAACTCAAGATATCACAGTTTTGCCAAATGTGGATATAGAGTTTCCAGTTCATATACATGCACTAAAGGTATGAGATTTATATTGAGTATAGGGCAGCATTTATTTTACTCCACAGATATGCAGTAAGCATAACAGTCTCATAAGAAGTCATAAACAGTTGTTAAAAAACACATATACAAAATTATCCTATAATTCCCCCCCAAGTAAGTTGAACTGAGAGTTTCTATTAGAATAGAAGCATAACATTTTAGTAAAATCTCTCCTTCAAGATTATGCACAATTCCTCATAGAAAGTACAGGCAGTTATTGCTTTATATAAATTCATATTATGTAAATTAGACTTTATGTAAAGAATTCTGAAAGAAATCCACATTAAAAAAAAAACTTATGTTAACTTTACCATACAGTACTGTCCTCTCTCTCAGCTCCTACCTCAGCCCCCCCTCCCCCGATAGGTGTTCTGTCGTCTTGATGTGGATCCCTAAGTGTTAAAAATAAAATTAAGGGTTGTTTTTTTCGGTACCTTGTGAGACCCCTCTTGAGCCTGAGAGGCGTCCTAAAGTCTCTCTTCCTCATCTTGGAATACCATCAAACTTCCCCTTATCCTGGACCATGGAATTCCTCGAGTCCCCCCATCCTATGTCATAAAAATTCCTTTTGTCTCCCTTATCCTGTCCTTATAAAAACAAGCCTCTGTCCCCCTGTAAATTGCTAGTCTTTTTTTCAGGGCTAGCCCAATGCTTTTGCATCAATAAAGTTCCCAATGGCTACAGAGAAGGTCTAAGTGAATCCTTTCACATCTGAACCAGCTCTCCCAATTCTGACCTTTCACTCTTTCAACAACCTTCCCCCACTGTTGAAGTTTAGGGATGCTCAGGACTCCAAAACAGTTCATCAGGATAAAAGAGATCATTTGACGTTTTAGAATGAAGTATTTTTGTGGAGTGAATAGATGAAAGGGGGACTAGAAGAAATTATGGGAAAAAATTAGCTAGGTGGCACAGTGATTATAGTGCTGGGCCTAGGGTCAGGAAGACCTGAGTTCAAATATAGCTTCAGACTCTTACTAGCTGTGTGACCCTGGACAAGTCACTTTGCCCCATTTGCTTTAGTTTCCTTATCTTTAAAATGAGCTAGAGAAGAAATGGTGAACTACTCCAGTATCTTTGCCAACAAAATCCTAAATGGAATTGTGAAGAGTAGGACAGGTCTAAAATGCCTGAACGATAACAATGGGAAGAATTGCTAAATATGAGTACTAGACAAAAATGTGAAGTGGTATGACGTGACTGCCTCCCCCCACCTCTTGTATTTGAATTTTCCTCGTCCATTTGAGCACCCACACTCTCCAAATCTTGTCACTCTATTCTGCTTCTAGATATTTCTAGTTCTCCACTGTAGTGCTCTACCAGGACTTAGTCTCTCTCTTTTTTTTTTTTTCCAAAAGAAAAAAAAAAAGCTCCGATTTTTCATCATCTCATTAAAATGTGCCCGGTTGTCCTCTGTAGTGTTTGCATCTGGAGTTGGTAGGGACCTGAGAAGTCCAGTGCAGTAGGACCTCCCACATAGAGCAAAATGTCCTTTTATAACATCCCCGATGTTTGGGCATCTAGATGCTGTAGGAAGATCTCCATACACTGAGAAAATCCATTTTATAGTTGGATGACTGTTAGAAAAATTAGATTTCTGTTAGAAAAAAAAATAAGCTGAAACCAAGTTCCTTTTAACTCCCACCCACTGGGCCTAGTTTTATTCTTGATACCAACAAAAGCGGTGTAGTGATGTGGAAAGAACTTTAGATTTGGAATTAGGAATATGCGAATCAGAATTCCCATCTGATACTTACCATCTGAGTGCTCTTGGGCAAGCCTCTGAACCTCAGTTCCTTAATACATAAAATCGTCATGTAGTGCCTACTTCACAGGGTGAGAGGATCATCTAATAATAGTATGTAGGGAAAAATGCTTTACACATCCCAAAGAGTTTTTAATAGCATAGAACAAGTCTAAAATAGGCCTGGGAAATTCTCTAAGATCCCATGTGTCCTCTCAGATTTTTAGATGTTACATGAGAATATACACATTTTATATTAGCAGCATACACTGCACATATATAATGCATATATAATGCAAACATATGCACAAATAAATATTTCATATTCACTCTTAGATATTCATGCAATTTCCCAAGATAGGATGTAAACTCCTCAAGGACAGATTATTTAGTTTTTGTCTACATATACCCAGTGCCTTGCTCGTTGAGTTCCTGACATGTAGTAAGTACTTCAGAAGCAGTAGTTGATTGAGCTTGCATATCACTCACTGAAAGATTCTGTTACCATCTCCTCCTGTGCCAGCAAACACCTTCTCATGTTATCTGTGCAATTATGAGCCAGGCATCTAATTGTCTTCTGAACCTCAACAAATTTCCTAAACTCTCAAACAAGAATGACTTGCATACCAAGGCTATTATGAGGTTCAATGAGATTATACACATAAAATGATATAAAAGTCCATGTTGGTTATTTTCTTCTGTTTTCCAGTTTGAACATTGTTTTCCTCTCTCAAAGTAATGGAAACACATTAGATTTTGGGTAAGTTTGTTCTCTGTGTCATCTAATATGGCATGTATTATCTCAAGTGTATTCTTTTCACATCTTCCTCTTTGCTTTCAATACAGCTTTAAAAGGCATCTTTTTCCCCTTCTTCTGAATGTTTTGTGAGCCTCAGATCTTCCTAGGTTTCAGCCATTGTAACGTCAATCCTATAAGATGCGGCTATTCTTCTGTATTCATCCTTAGTTATGAGCTGTTTCATCTATCTTTTGTAAGTGTTTTTTTTTTAAGTTTGAACTCATGAGGGGTAATTGGACTTTTTCAGAAGGTTAAATATGTATTTCCTTTTACATTCATATATGCTACCCTGTATTATTTGAAGATCCCTGGATCTTAAAAAAATGATTACAAATAATCCAAATATTCTACCAATAATCACATCATACCATTTTTAAAATTTATTTTTATTAATATTTTGTTTTCCACATTGATTTCCACAAGATTTTGATTTACAAATTTTCTCCCCATTTCTACCCTCCCCCCCACCCTAAGATGGCATAAATTCTGATTGTCCCTTTCCCCAGTCTTCCTTCTCTTCTATGACTGTTCCCCCACCCCCACCTTATCTCATTTTCCCTTACTTTCTTGTAGGGCAAGATAAATTTCTATACCCCATTGGCTGTATATCTTATTTCCCAGTTTCATGTAAAAACAACTTTCTTTTAAACATTTGTTTTTAGAACTTTGAGTTCCAAATTCTCTCCCTTCTTCCCCCCCCCCACCTTCCTTGAGAACGCAAGCAATTCAACATAGGCCGCACATGTATCATTATGCAAAACACTTCCATGATAGTCATGTTGCGAAAGACTAACTATATTTCCCTCCATCCTGTCCTGTCCCCCTTTATTCACTTTTCTCCCTTTACTCTGTCCATTTTCAAAAGTGTTTGCCTTTGACTACCTCCTCCCCTGATCTGCCCTCCCTTCTATATTCCCCCCTTCTTATCCCCTTCCCCCCTACTTTCTTGTATGGTAAGATACCCAATTGAGTGCACGTCATACCATTTTTACCCTTAGCTTGCTGACTCTCACAGGTTTAATAAGATTCTCCCAGAATTTTCTCAGCCTTGTAGCTCCCTTGTCTCTGGGATACTGGTAAGCTGATTATTAAGAATGTTAACTTCTTGCCTTTGAGTCTGGAGTAGTTTCCTCACTAACTGTTTTTGAATACATGGCTTTTGTAGAAATACCTCTCTATTCACTTTTAAATCAGTTATCCTGGCCCAAATTTTTGGAAGCATTATATAATTTTTGTATACTTCAGTATATATTTGGAACACTATACACTCTCTTTACTACTTTAGCACCTATCAGGGGGAAGAATAGTGATTATAACTGATAAGTTAAAAGTTAAATATATCCATCTCTGTAAAAATTGAAGGAAGCAAGTTGAACCCTTAACCCATGCAGGTTCCTACTGTTCTTTTTTGACCATGCTTCTTTTTTTTTTACTTTCTGATAACCCCTCTCTCCTCTGTCTCTTAAGACCCTGATATTTTTATCCTCTGGTTTGGCTATTCAAATTACTCCACTGTATGGGATCATTTCCTCCTCTCTCACACTTTATGTTTTACATATAGGCATTGAGTCTATTCTTTTTCCTCTCCCTCTTCCAACGGGTATTTTCATTCTTAAAGCCTATCCAGATCTCCTCTAGTGGAATAGAAGGAAAACTATCTAAAAATAAAAATAAAAGTAAATCTGAACTTTGTTTCCTCCTTTAACCATTCTCAAGACTTTGGATAAACGTGTGTGTGTGGTGTGTGTGTGTGTGTGTGTGTGTGTGTGTGTGTGTGTGTGTGTGTGTGTGTAATTTAAAGCAGTTTCATTTAGGAAAGGCAGCATATTATAGTGAATAGTGAACCAGTATTAGTGTCTAGAAATTCTCAGCTCAGGTCTTCCCTACAACAGACACTGTTTCACTGAGCGTGGTAAATCGATAAATAATTCCATCCCTCAGTGTCCCAATCAAATTACCTATAGGAAACAGTGAATAAATCCAGAGGTATCAGCCATTGCTTTGCTTCTCCTCTCTGTGAGGTTCCATTGTCAAGTCCAAGGCCGGAGTTTTCTTAAGTTCCACCACTTGAACTTCAAATAAAAGCAGAAGAAATCTAACAACCTAGCTGAGTAAAAGATAACCCCAAGTCAGCTGTGCCTTTTCCTAAAACCCTGGAGAAGTTTCTCCTCCTGCAGATGTGAGAGGGGATGCTACCCATGGACTTCTGATTCCCATGGACTACTCATGCAGTATTTTTTACAAAATTCTCAAGCAACTTTCTTCCCATCCCAGTTTACCCTTCTTCCTGCAGCTGACTGTATGAATGCTTGATGTGGCTGCCTTTAAACAATAGTAATTACAGTCATTTTCTTGAACTGCCTACAATTCATGCCTAATTACCATGGAGTACAATAAGAATTAAGCATATCAGTAAATATTTCAGATTGACTGTTATATTTTTTCTAAATATAACACCAAATTCTGTAAACATATATTAATTCTTTATACATAGCACACATTCTTACATAGCACATATACACCTTTAAACAATTGGATTGAAGATTAATTGCTAGCACCCAGCATCTTTCATTTCCTCTTGGCCTGGCTCTATTTTCTATATTGGCTGCAAGCTAATTTGATCAATTAATTATTAGAGAAACTGAATTTGAGGTCTGTAGCTGAGGCTTAGGGGTTATTATATAGGATTTTAGATCTAAAAACCTTAATTCTATAAATTAATGAAATCAAATTTCTCCATAATCAAGCAAAAACAAGTTGCCTATTACTACATAAGACTGAGAAAGCCATAGAATATGGAGAACCAAGTAGATTCTTTTCTTAAGTAATGAATTTAATCATTTCTGTAATCATTTTGATCTCATATGTCTATTCTTCTTTGTCTCAAGAAGTTACAAAGAAGGTCTGCTGGGAGAAGATTATGGAATAGAGAAACATTCAGCCAAACTCTCCCAAATTCCCCTCCAAACAATTCTAAAATGATGCCTCAAATGGAATCCTAGAGCAGCACAACCAACAAAAAGTCATGTGAAACAATTTTCACCCCCAGACAACTTAGGAGGTGGGCAGGAAAGATTTGACTCATCAGGGTGGTGGTAAGTCATAAAGCACTGAACTGATCAGGCAGAGGAGACCTTGGTACTAGCAGTGGGCCTTGGAGGGAGCTGCACTGGTTTCAGCAGCAACTTTGGGAGCTCTCAGCCCACAGATGAGGGGGGCAGGGTTGAACAACTGGTCTGAAGGAGATTGAAGAAGATGTTTTACTGGTTATGCATTCAGGATGCTGTTGCATTGTCCATACACAGTTCCAGGTCATAATTCCATTGGCCAAAAGCACCAATAGCATTCACAGCTGTAGGGGACAAGGGGTTCTGGTTGTGAGTTGTGGTTCTAGGGTCAAGAAGAATGCTTGTAGTCACTCACAGAGGAGTAGGAATCCTGATCTCAATTACAAAAGAGAGGGGGGCATTTGCAGTTATGGCTGCAGTAGAGCAGGGTGCCTGGTCATAGCCCTGGGATTGTGAGGAATGCTAATGCTTGTAGCTACAGGAACAAGGTCCCGTCCTGGGTAAAGACCAGAGCATAGGCCAGGAGAGCAGTGACCACACCTCTCCCTAGATCAAACCACAAGCAAGAATCCACTACCCAGTAAAACTGCATATGATTCATCAGGGGATATAATGGATATTTAATGATATAGAGGACTTTCAAGCATTCTTGATTAAAAGACCAGAGCTAAATAGAAAATTTGACTTTTAAATACAAGACTCAAGAAGAACATAAAAAACTAAACATGGAAGAGAAATAATAAGGGAATTAATAAATGTAAAATTTTTACATTCCTAGGAGAATGCATTAGGAGAGCAGATAAAAGGGGAATAGGAAAAATTTATCTCATATAAAAACCCCAAAAGGAAGAGTTTGTCTTTTTTTTTTGGATTTTTTTAATGGAGAGGAAGATGGAAGGTGGTGGGCAATGCTTGAACCTTACTCTCAACCAAAGTAAGAGGGGCTGATAGAAGGGAGGGCAGATTAAGGAAGCTGATAGTTAGAAGCAAAACAGACTGCTGAAGAGGGACAGGGTAAACAGAGGGAGAGAGAAGAATAAACAAATTTTAAAAAATAGATGGAAATACAGTCAATAATCATTAATATGAATGTGAATGAGGTGAAATCAGCCAGAAAATGGGAGGGGATAAAAGAATGTATTAGTAGCAAGATTCCAACTATATATTTTTTACAAGACACACACTTGAAACAGAAACACACAGAGAGTTAAAAGGCTGGAGCATAATCTTCTATGCTTTGGCTGAGGTAAGAAAAAATAAAAGTTAGCAATCATAATGCCAGATAAAGCAAAAGAAAAAAAATAGAACTAAGTAAAAGAGATGAGCAGCAAAACAACATTTTGCTGAAAAGGTACCACAGAAACTGAAGTAATATTAATACTAAGCACATATACACCAAAGCCCATAGAAAAGTTAGATGAGTTAAAAATAGACAGTAAAGCCATACTAGTAGAGGACTTAAACTTTCCCATCTCAAAACTAGATAAATGTAAGCATAAGATAGATAAGAAAAAGTTAAGGAGGTGAACAGAATGTTTGAAAAGTTATATATGACAGACTGCTGGAGAAAATTGAACAGGAATTCAAATGGATATCTTTTCCTCAGGTGTAAATGAAAATTTCACAAAAATTGACCATATATTAAGGAATAAAAATGTCACAAGCAAATGCAGAACAGCAGAAATATTAAACGAACCACTTCAAAAAGTGACTTGGTGAAGTAGAGGTAAGGTGAGAATGCATTCCAGCCATGTTGAAATGGCCAGTGTAAAAGTAGAGAGACATGAATTGGAGGGCGATTTGTGCGAGGAACAAAGAGAAGCCTAATGTGGCTGGATTAGATTGAAAGGAAGGGGAATAATATCAAATAAATCTGAAAAGGTAGGGCAAGTACATGTAGTGTAGGACTTTAAAAACCAATCGGAGGAGCGAATATACTAGAGGCAGTAAAAAGCATCTGCGTTGATTGAGTAGGTGAGTCACAAGGTCAGGTCTGTGTTAAAGGAAAACTTTTTGGGCAGCAATGTCCAGGGCAGACATGAGTGAGGAAAGCATTTTTTTTCTTTACATTTTCTTTCTTTCTTCTATTGTTTATTTTTAAAATTCATTTGAAAAAAATTAGTTCCAAATTCTCTTCCTCTGTATTCCCTGTCCCCAACTGTTGAGAAGACAAGCAATATGTCAATTATATATGTGAAGTCCTGAAAAATATATGTCTACATTTTCCATGTTACAAAGAAAATAAATGCAAAAAACCACCACCACCACCACCGACAACAACAACAACAAAACAAAAACAAAAAGAAAGTGAAACAGACCTGATTCTGTATGCAGAGTTCATCAGTTCTTTCTCTGGAGGCACATAGCATTTTTTATCATAGGTCCTTTGGAATTCTCTTAATTTATTGTTTTAATCAGAGTATGTAAGCCTTTCACAATTGACCATGTTTACAATATTATTATTATTGTGTGCAATGTCGTCCTGGTTCTGCTAACTTCAAGTTGCATCGAGACAGAGAAATCATCCCAGATTTTTTTTTTTTCTGGAAACACTCTGCTCCTCATTTGTCATAGTATGATAGTATTTTGTCACAATCATATAACACAACTTGTTCAGCCATTCCCCAATTGTTGGACAATTCCTCAATTTCTAATTATTTAACACCACAAAAAGAACTGGTATAAATTTTTTTTTTTAAAAAAAAATATATATAGGTCCTTTTCCCTTTGATTTCTTTAGGATACAGAGCTAGTAGTGGTATTGCTGAGTAACGGGGAATGCACAATTTTATAGCCATTTTCGCATAGTTCTAAATTGTTCTCCAGAATGGTTGGACAAGTTCCAAACTCCAATACAATAAATCAGTGTACATATTTTTCCATATAACTTCCAGAGTTGATCATTTTCCTTTTCTGTCACATTAGCAAATCTGGTAGGAATAAGGTGATACACAGAGTTATTTTAATTTCTGTTTCTCTAATCAATAATGATTTAAAGCATTTTATGTGATTATTGATAGCCTTGATTTCATCTCCTGAAAACTTCTTGTTCTTTTGGTCATTTATCATTTGGGGAATGGTAAACACTTTTTATAAATTTGGTTCTGTTCCTTATGTACTTGGGAAATAGACTTTTGTCAGAGAAAATTGCCATAAACTTTCCCCCAATTTCTTGTTTTCTTTCTAATTTTGGCTACATTGGTTTGTGCAAAAAATTAATTTCATATAAACAAAATTATCCACTATATTCCCTAACATCCTCTCTGTCACTTGTCTTTTCATAAACTCCTCTTATACTTAGATCTTATAGGTAAAATTTTCTATGGTCCCCTAACTGGTTTATGATATCACTCATATATCAAAATCTTGGTGGCATTTTGATTTTCTCTTGGTATACCATGTTATATGTTGGTCTATTTTGAGTTTCTGCTAAGCTGCTCTTTAATTTTGCAATAATTTTGGACAAGTGATGAGTTCTTGCTTCAGTAACTTGGATCTTTGGGTTTATCAAACATTAGATTGTTGTGGTCATATAAAATTGTGCAATCCTGTACCTAATCTTTTCTACTAATCCACCACTCTATTTGTTAATGAGTACAAAATTATTTTCCTTATTATGATTTTGTAATGTTGTTTAAAATCTGGTATTGCTAGGCTACCTTCATTAATTCTCTAGATATTCTTGAACTTTTGTTTTTACTAATGATTTTTGTTATTTTTTATAGCTTTATAAAATACCTCTTAGGTAATTTGATTGGTATGGAATTGAATAAATAAATTAGTTTCAGTAGAATTGCCATTTTTATTGTATTGGCTCAATCTACCCACGAGCATTTAATATTTCTTCCGTTGTTTAGATCTGTCTTTACTTGTGTGAAAGGTATTTTATAATTTTGTTCATCTCTTGCCTGGAAATGTCTTTGTAGGTAAAATCTCAAGTATTTTACAATCTTCAGAGTTATTTTAAAAGGAATTATTCTTTCTACCTCTTGTTGCTAGATTTTATTGGCAACCTGTACAAGTGCTGATGATTTCCATGGCCTGAAACTACTAAGGTTGTTAATTGTTTTAACTAGTCATTTTTAGTTGATTCTCTAAGTATACATACCATTATATCATCTGCAAAGATAGATAATTTTGTTTCTTCATTACTTGTTTTTATTCATCCAATTTCCTTTTCTTGTTTTATTGATAAAGCCAGCATTTCAAGTATGATATTGAATAACTGTAGTGATAATGGACATCCTTGTTTCATCCCTGATCTTACTGGAAAGACTTCTAGCTTATCCCTATCACAGATAATATTCACTGTGATTTTTAGAAAGATACTATTTATCATTTTAAGAAACGGTCCATTGATTTCTCTGCTTTTTAGTGTTTTTAATAGGAATGGGTGTTGTATTTCATGAAAAAGCTTTTTCTGCTTCTAGTGATATAATTGTATTATTTTTGTTGTTTTGTTGTGTGATCTTTCAGATGTATTAATATAATCTCCTTGATGGTATTTTATTTAATTTTTTCATCAACATTCATTAGAGAAATTAGTCCATATTTTCTTTCTCTGTTTTTGCTCTCCATACATTAGGTATCAAAACCATATTTGTGTCATAAAAGGAATTTGGTAGGATTTTTTAATCTTTTTTTTTTTCAAATAGTTCATATAGCATTGGGTACAATTGTTACTTAAACATTTAGTAGACATCACTTCTAAATCCATCTGGTACTAGATATATTCTTCTAAGGTAGCTCATTAATGGCATGTTGTGATAGATAATTAGACCCCTATTTAATTTCAATCAGTATTAATCAGTTTGATATGATCCTATAAGGCTAATGATTGTAGGTTCTGTATATTAGGCCCCAGAGCTGTGAATCACTAGTTATGAAGTTCATTTGCCTAAGCCCAAGAACACTGATGACCAAACAAAATATGAGTGGAATATCCTAATGTGATTTAGAAAGCATTCCAACTTTTTTTTGTATCTCAGGACCACCCTCTCTTGCCCTTCATAAGTAGGGGAACATCTTAATCACCAGAGATGACTCCTGCCTTCTCCATCCTGTGATCACCCATGGTGATACATCATTTATGGTCCTTCTGGAGGCTCAAAAGCCCTTGAGCTTTTTGTCAGGGTATGAGTGCCTTCAGAGTAGTGAGTGCTTTGTACCAAGCTTCAGGGGTCTTGCACTGCTGTTTTCAGAACTACTTCTACACAGCATGCTCTGCCTCACCAGTGCTCCTCCCCCCACAAGAACTACCAACCAGTACCGTGACCCAGATCCAAGCAGGGGAAAGCAGGTGAATCCTACCTCTGCACCAGCAAAGCAATCCCTGCACTCCTGCTCTGATCCACTGCTTGATTCTTCCCACCCGGTGGGCCTGGGGCCAGAAGCAGCCACAGCTGGAGCTCTGGAAGCAGCTGCAGGAGCTTCCTGTTGCCACCACTGTGCCACCTCCATAGCCTCTGGGGCTGGGGCCAGATAGTACACTTCTCTCACCAAGATCCAGAAGTTTTCCCTCTAACCTGCTCCATTTTCTTTGGTGTTTGTGGGTTGAGAAGTCTGGTAGCTGCCACAGCTCAGTGAGTCAGGCCTGAAGGCCTTCTCTGCCAGATCTATTCCCAGCCTGGTCATTCCTGGTGTGGTCCACGCTGGGCTGTACTCCACTCCCAGTACAGTGGGATAGACCCTTTCCAGCCATCATTCAGGCAGTCCTGGGCTGGAGACCTGTTTCCCTCTATTATTTTGTGAGTTCTATAGCTCTAGAATTTGTTCAGAGCCATTTTTTTTGCAGGTGTTTGGAGGGATTTGGGGGAGACCTTAAGCGAGTCCCTGTTTTCCAGGACCATATTGGCTCTTGCTCCCCCCTCCCGGCCCATTCTGATTTCTAATCCATTCTTCCATCTGTTTACATTTTACGGATGGATTCATCCTGTTCATGCACAGTTATAGTTACTAACTGTTCATTTCCTTCCATCCCAGTTTCTTCTCTTTATCCTTCTTTCTTTTTTTTTCATCCTGTGCTTCCTCTAAAGTCTGTTTTGCATCTGACCACTGCCTTTTTTATCTGCCATCCTTTTTGTCACTTTACTCTATCTCTTATCCCCTTTCCCTCCTTCTTTCCTAGGGGATAAAATAGAATTCAATGCCAATTTGAATATATATGTACATTTTTTTTTCTGAACCAATTTAGTGGCATTCAAGCATTGTCTGCCCTTCCCATTATTTCTGCCTCTACTCTAAAAGCTCTTCTTTGTGTACCTCTTGCATGTGAGATAATTCTCCCACTCATCATCTCCCTTTCCCCTTCTGCCAGTATATTCCTCTTGCTAAAGCACCTATTTTTAGATCCTTTTTTTTAGATCATTTGAACATAATCTACTCACTCCTGTGTCATCTGTCGATAGAGTCCTTCTAGCCTCCCTAATAATGATGTAGTTCTTAAGGGTTACATTTATCACTTTCCCATATAAGAATGTAAGTAGTTTAACCTTATAGAGTCCCTTATGATTTCTCTTTCATGTTTATCTTTTAATGTTTCTCTTGAGTTTTATATTTGAAAGTATTTTTTATTCACCTCTGATCTTTTCATCAGTAATTCTTGAAAGTCCTCTATTTCATTAAATGTTTATCCCTCCCCCCAAAAGATTATATTCAATTTTCTGTGATAGTTTATTCTTTATTGTAATTCTAGCCCCTTTTCTTTTCAGAATTTCATCTACCAAGCCCTCCACTCTTTTAACATGGAAGCTGATAAAAATCTTCTGTTATCCTGACTGTTGCTGAACTATATTTGAATGGTTTCTCTCTGGCTGCTTGACATATTTTTTTTTTTCTTTGACTTAGGAATTCTGGAATTCAGCTATAATATTCTCGGGAGTTTTCATTTTGTGATCTCTTTCAGGAGGTACTCAGTATATGATTTCTGTTTCTATTATAGCCTCTGTTTCTAGTATATTGGGGTAGTTTTCCTTTATGTATTTTTTGAAAATATGATGTTTCCACTTTTTCTTTGATAGTGGCTTTAAGTAGTCCAACAATTGTCAAATAATATCTCCTCCACCCATTTTTCCAGGCCACTTTTTTCTCCGAGATATTTCACATTTTCTTTTTTATTTTATTCTTTTGACTAGGTCTTACTGCTTCTTGATGTCTCACGAAGTAATTAACTTGCCTAAGCTGCTGCTGTTTCTGTTGCCACTTCCAAGCCCCACTGCTGGTGTTGCTACCACATAAGCTTTGGATCAGCCCCCATTCCAGTTTCACATACCTCTCCTCCCAACTTC
>JAQQSZ010006293.1:0-13634 GCA_028646595.1 Phalanger gymnotis
TCAGATCATCCCCAGGTTTTCCCCAAGCTTTCTGATGAGCTAACCAATTATTAATAAGAATCTTAGATGTATGCTTTACATTTTACACATGTAAAATATAAATGGTCTGCCCTTGTTGAATCCCTTATACTCAGTCTTTTACTATGTACCTTATATTTTTCTTGGCTTTTGTATGTCAAATCTTCTATTAAGTTAAGGTGTTTTCTTTTTAACAAAATCTTGAAAGTCTGACAGTTAAGCAGATGTCCATCTTTTTTTCATTCATGATTATACTTAACTTTTCTGTGTCTGATATTTTGAGCCAGAACCCCATTTCTTTTGCTCTAGTGTTCCAAGACCTGCAGTCCTGTAATATCTCTGCTGCTAGGTCTTGAGTGATTCTAATTGTGGCACCATCATATTTAAATTGTTTTATTTTTGTTGCTTTTAATATTTTATCTTTGAGCTGGTGGTTTTGGAATTTGACTATGATATTCCCATGAGTTTTCCTAATAGCATCTCTTTCAAGTAGTGATCAATGGATTTATTTTATTTCTACTCCCCCACCTTGTTCTATTGCTTCAGGGCAATTTTCTTTAATTATTTCTTGTATTATTGTATCTGTTTTTGTAATCTGTTTTTGATCATAACTTTCAGTTAGTCCAATTATTTCTATGTTTTCTCTTCTTGATCTTTTCTCCAAATCTATATTTTTCTTATAAGATGTTTCACTTCTATTTTTTTGATATTCATATTTTGTTTAATTATTTCTTGATCTCTTATAATTTTGCTGGCTTCACCTTGCCCAATTCTAATTTTCAAGGTGTCATTTTCTTCCTTAACATTCTGGATCTCCTTTTCTAGTTGGTTAACTTGCCTTTCATAATCTTATTTTTCTTGGGTTATTCTTTTCTTTTTTTTTTTTTTTTAGTTTTTTCTCCATCTCTGTCATTTGATTTTTAAAGCCTTTTTAAAGATCTGTTAATTCTTTTTGGGCAAGTGACAATTTGGCACTTTGGGGGTTTCTTTACTTCAATATGCTCCTCTGAAGATGAACCCCAGTCTTCTCTATTCCAATAAAAGCTTTCTATACTTTGATGCTTTCTCCTTTGTCTGTGCACTTTGTGGGGGTGGGGTGGGGTGGTAATATCTTAATTTTTCTAATCACCTCTAGCCTTGGAGTATGGGGGATGGTGCCTCTTGTCCCAGATCTTCAGTTCTCCCCTCTAGCCTGGACCCAAAGCCAAACCGCCAACCTCCAATAAGCACCCACCGCCAGGGGCTTTCTGCCCCACTGCTTCTGCACTCACAGGTGTATGCTGGTTCCTTCTTGCCATCACAGCTCTTCTTCACAGCACAGCTGGGTCTGGCCTTCCTTGTCAGCAGAGATTCCCCCAGTCTTCCTGGGCTCAGATGCCTGATTCCCCTCACTATCCCAGGGGTAAAAGTTCCTGTGGCTGGGACCTAGGCAGCCTCTCAAACCAACCAACCCTTGGGCTTGCCACTTGTTAAAGTGGACCCTAGCCTGGAGGTGTTTACTCTTCATAAGGACCAAACCTCTTTCTGCGATGATTTTTTTTCCTGATCTTCTCCAATTGTTCTACCAAGACCCTTGTTGTGCCTTATTCTTTATTTTCACTCATACTTTGTATGCCGTAAGGTGCTATTTTATCTCTTTTGTGGAAGAAAATCTTGAGAACTTGGAATTGTCTGACCTACTCTGCCATTTTCCCAGAATCCTCTCCCTGGTTAGTTTTTTTCAATCGTGTCTCACTCTTTATGATCCCATCTGGAGTTTTCTTGGCAAAGATATTGGAGCAGTTTGCCATTTCCTCCTCTAGCTCCTTTTACAGATGAGGAAACTGAGGCAAAAAGGTTTCAGTGACTTGCTCTGGTAAGTGTCTGAGACCAGATTTGCATTCAGGAAGAGGAGTCTTCCTGACCCCAGGCCTGGGCATTCTATCGTGTCACCTACCTGCCCAGTATTTACCTATTGGATTCCATAATCTGGTTATTAACTGCATCTTCATTGTCAAATCTGATAATATCCTCTCAGTGCATCTCCTACTTGACCTCTTGGCAACATTATACTTTTATCCAATTTCTCCTTAATCTTCTATTGTCTATAAAGTTTTGTTTGTTTTTGGTGACATTGCTCTGTCATTTTTTCTGTTACCTGTTTGACTGACTGCTCCTCAATATACCTACATGTCATATGTTTTCCAGACTTGTTCGTATCTATATCCATGAATCTCTCATATCTGAGAGACAGATAGGTTTTGCTGTGGCTAAAGCACCAGTCTTGAAGCCAGCAATACCTGAGTTCAACTCCAGCCTCAGATAGTTACAAGCTGTGTGACCCTGGGCAAGTCATTTAACCATGTTTTCCTCAGTTCCTCATCTGTCAAATGATCTAGAGAAGGAAATGGCAAACCGCTCCAGCATCTTTGCCAAAGAAACCCCAAATGGGGTCATGGAGAGTCAGACATGACTGAAACAACTCAAAAACAACAACTAGAGTTTGATGAACTCAAAGACTCAAGTTGCTGGGGGAGGTTACCATTTGAGAAAAAATGCAAGCAAAACCCAGTAACATTCTGGTAGGAATGAGTTTAGACCAGGGTTGTCCAACCTTAGGTTTTTATTGAAATAATAGACAATGTATTTTGATTTGCCATTTTAGTGAGAGCTCCGTGGTAGCTCAGCTTCGATTACTAAAACATCATGTAAATTTCTATGCTCGTAGGCAGGCTGCACGTGGCCTGTGGGCAGCATTTTGGACAGCCCTGCTTTAGACCATCACCTCACAACATACACCAAAATTAAGCACCAAAAGAATAAATAGCCTAGATATAAAATTCCTATCATAAAGGAGTTACAGAAGCAAGGAAAAATTACCCTTCAGACCTATTGTTATAGAGAAGACCCCAGATTCACTCCTAAAAACTGTTGTCCAAATACTATTTATTAAAGACGTTGAAGTGCATTCTACTCTGTTCTTACGAGAAGCCGGCACACTTCTTTGAAAGGGAGAGTGCGCTGAGTACAAAAGCAAGAACAAACGTTACGGGGTTAATAATCCTACTGCCTCCCTTCCAGATCAGCATTGGCCCCAATCCTTCTGGGTTACGATCTTCCTTAAATGCCCACCAGGTATAACTCCTTGATATGTTCCCCCTCCCAGGTCATGTGACGCATGTTCACCTAACAAGGTCCTAATTCTATGTGGGGCATGGAAGGTAATATGCACGAGGTTTATTAAGCATGTTCAGTAACAGGAAGTCACTGAATTGGGATTAACCATGGTTGGTTTGAGCTGGTTGTCCTAGGACCCCCAAGTTTTTGGTCTCCGAGCCCCTTCCATTCACTGCTGATTGGTTGGGACCCTTATCTTGTCTGAACAGTTCCTGCCTGTCACGAGGCTGTAGTTCTATGATTCCAACCGTGTGAAAACTTAACTATTTCATGTATCTCATATCTGTGGATAGGAAAAGTTGTTCATGACTGGACAAGTAATAGAAAAGAACATAAAGATGAAATTGATAATCTTTATTATATAATCATTTTCCAAGTTTTTATATGAATAAATCTAATGGGCTAAAAATTAGAAGGGAAACAGGTAACTAAGGGACTATTTGTAGCAAATTTCTCTGATAATGGTCTTATTTCCAAAATATATAAAGAAATGATTCAAATTTATAAGACTAAGAACTATGCTGTATGTCTGGAATAAACTTAACCTTGTCATAGTTTATGATTTTACTAATATATTGTTATTTTGCTGCAGCCTAATTGCTAAAATTTTATGTAAAATATTTTGCATTAAAGTTCATTAGGGTTATTGGTTTGTAACTTTCTTTGATATGTTTCTTCCCTATACAATCTATCTCAAGTCTATTTTTTTAAGGGAGAAAGGCAGGGCAATTGGGGTTAAGTGACTTGCCCAAGGTCACACAGCTAGTAAGTGTGTCAAGTGTCTGAGGCCAGATATGAACTCAGGTCCTCCTGACTCCAGGGCTGGTGCTTTACTTGCTGCATCACCTAGGTGCCCCACCTTTTTTTTTTTTTTTTAAGACATAAGTCACATTGTTCTACTTAAGGCGGTCCATAACTCAGACAAACTGACCTAAACTCAGTATTCCATTTCTTCAGTCTGTGCTTTTGAAGTGCCTCTTATCTGGGTTCTATTTAGCCCATCAAAAATATTTCTGAAACACCTATTATGTACTAGTCACCAGAGGGCAGAACTTAGCTTTATACGCTAAGGTAAACAACCCCCACCCCACCACTGGCTTTTTACTCTCATTGGTGGAGTCCAGGCTCCCAGTTTCCTAAGAAATCTAACCCAAGTACCCTTGTGACAAGGAAACGCTAATTGAGCCAATAACAATTCTTAAGAACACTTTTATCCTTATTTGGCAAGGTTCCTGCTGGGGGTGGGGAGAGGGGTTCAGGCTTCTCTAAGTTTTGGATTCCTGTAAATCAGGTGACTTTAGTACATAGAAACTTGGGCCTAGGGTCCAAGCTACTTTAGTAAGGTTTCTCTCCTCAGAAGCCTTCGTATCACTCAATTTACAGAAAGGCTGAGGCTCAGATTTTATGAGGGGTCTTTATTGATCCCACTCGCACATATAGACATATACTTTCCCAAATATAATCTGCTCCTGGTCTTTGTTTTTTATGTTTGTACATATCTTTTTTTCTCTATCCTTCCTGCCTCCTCTGCTTACTTCTACCTGCTACATCACCTTTCTATTACTTGCCTATGCCCCTCCTCCACCAACCACCCTGCCCTCCTATTACTTGCCTTCCCTACTCTAAGGATCCCTCCCCTATTCCCCTATTCCCATTAATCTAAACTCCCTTTACCTGTTCCTTCATTTTCCTCTCTAAAAATCCCTCGCTTGTGCTCTCCCCCATCATTAAACCCCTACCATTTTGTTTCTTCTAAATTTAGAAGACTTTTATACTCTTCCAAATATGTATGTATTGTTCCCTCTTAAACCCATTCCCCATAAAAGTAGGTCACCAGAAGAACTACTAGCACTTCTCCTGTCTAAATCCTCTGTATCTTTTCTTCTTCTTGCACCTCTCTTGTATAAAATAGTTACTCTCTTTAGCTGTTTCTAAATGGTTTTACTATGTCAGACATAGATTTTACCTTTTATGTTATGTAAAAGGTAAGCAGTCTGTTCTTGTAAATCCCTTATAGTCTGTCTTATGTGTCTCTTTTCTTGTATGTCGAATCTTCTATTAAGTTGAGGATTTTTTTTAACAAAGTCTTGAAAGTCTGGGGGTTTGTCAAATGTCCATTTTTTTTTCATTCAAGATAATACTGAAATTTGAAGGGTGTGATATTTTCAGCCCGAGCCCTAAGTCTTTTGGTCTTCCATATATTGTGTTCCAAGACCTTCTGTCCTTTAATGTCTCTGCTGCTAGATCTTATGTAATTCTAATTGTGGCACCATCATATTTAAATTGTTTAAATCTTGATGCTCTTAATATTTTATCTTTGATCTGGGGATTTTGGAATTTGACTATGTTATTCCTGTGAGTTTTTCTCATAGTATCTCTTTTAAGTGGTGTTTGATGGATTTTTTTCTATTTCTACTTCCCTGCCTTGTTCTAATGCTTCAGGACAATTTTCCTTAATTATTTCTTATATTATTGTATCTAGATTCTTTTTTTGATCATAACTTCCAGTTACTATAATTATTTATATATTTTCTCTTCTTTATTCTCCAAATCTATTCTCCAAATCTGTTGTTTTTCTTATAAGATGTTTCACTTTGTCTTCTATTTTTTCCTTATTCATGTTTTGTTTAATTATTTCTTGACCTCTTATAATTTCAGTGGCTTCACTTTGCCCAATTCGAATTTTCAAGGTGTCACTTTCCTCCTTGAGATTCTGGATCTCCTTTTCTAATTGGTTGACTTTCATAACCTTGTTTTTCTTGGATTATTTTTATTTTTACTGTTTTTTGTTTTTCCCCCATCTCTGTCATTTGATTTTAAAAGTCTTTTTAAAGCTCTTCTATAAATTCTTTTTGAGCAAGTGACCATTTAACATTGCTCTTTGGCAATTTCTTTACTTCAGTGTCCTCCTCTGGAGATGAACCCCGCGGTAATCTCTATTCCCGTAATAAGTTTCTATGGTTTGATTCTTTCTATTTTGCCTATGTGTTTTTTTTTTGTGTGTGGTAATAACTTGATTTTTATAATCACCTCTAGCGCTGGGGTATGGGAAATGGTGCCTCTTGAACCAGATCTTCAGTTGCCTCTAGCCTGAAACCAAAGCAAAACCTCCAACCTACTGTAAGTGCCCACCGCCAGGGGCTTTCTGCCCCACTGCTTCTGTACTCACCAGACATGTGTTGGTTCCTTCTTGCCCCCACTGCTCTTCACAGCACAGCTGAGTCTGGCGTTTCTTGTCAGGAGAGTTTCCCTCAGTCTTCCTGGGCTCAAAAGCATGACTCCCCTCATCT
The DNA here is from genome assembly GCA_028646595.1 of Phalanger gymnotis. Taxonomy (NCBI): domain Eukaryota; kingdom Metazoa; phylum Chordata; class Mammalia; order Diprotodontia; family Phalangeridae; genus Phalanger; species Phalanger gymnotis. Next base: position 6,465 of record JAQQSZ010006293.1, read on the forward strand.
TGGGGTCAAAAATTCCAGAGACTCTGGCTGAGGTAGCCTCTTCAACCAACTAACCACAGGGCTCGCTGCTTGTTGTTAAAACGGAACCTAGCCTGGAGGTGTTTACTCCTCCTGGGACCAAACCCACTCCTGGAGTCCTTCTTCAGATCTTCTTGGACTGTCCCTGGAAGATCCTGATTGTGCCCCTATTCTTCTTTGTCTCCACCCCACTTGGTTTGCCCTAAGGTGCTATTTCAACTCTTTTGTGGGGGAAAGTCTTGAGAACTTGGAATTTTCTGACTTACTCTGCCATCTTCCCAGAATCCTCTCCCATGTACATTCTTTTTGGTGCAGAAAATAGAATATACGTCAAACTGTTGCCAATATTCTTTTCCCTCCTTCATTTTGAACTCTAAAGTTCTACTTAGCCACTTGTCAAGTTCCCTTCTATTTTTACTTCACCAACCAAATCCTTCTTATTGGTCACAATGAGGTTCAAAAAAGCAGTATACATTTATGATTCGATTGATTCCAGAAAGATTAAATTATCAGCAAGTCAAGTCAAGAATTTCCAAGTTCCTCTTCTCCTAACAAAGATAGATATCCTGTAGAGTTTACAACTATATTTTGCCTCAATGCCAGCTTTGTAGTTTGTGTTAGGAAGTGGTTATCCACTTTCTTCATATGGCTTGGTGTTTGTAATGGGCTGTCCCTCGTGATTTCATCTCTTTTCCTCCCTTTAATCATTGTCAAATATTTGTTAGTGTATCTGATCCTCTCTCCTTAAGTGTGTGGATTGTTACGCAGGTGAATATTTTCTTGATACTTATTGCTTTCCTATCAGTACATCTGCTATTCTGATGCATCCCATAGTGTATTATATTTTAGTAGTAATATAATATTATATATTATATTGAAGTTTTTAAAATTAACTTTATCACCATCATTATAGATAGTAAGAATGATGATAACAATAAGAATATTTTTTAAATTTTCCTTATCAATTTCATGAGGACAATCAACTTTTCTTTCATATTTTAATTTTAGGATATTTTACCACGTAAATTAATTTTTCTTTAGGTTTTCCATGTAAATTATAAATAGAGATGACAGATTCCAGCCTTCCCATAGTGGAGGTACTGGCACTGAAAAGAGCTGTGATGGCAGATGAACACTCACCTTTCTCCCATGTAGACTTATTCTACTTCATAAAAAAAAAAAAAAAAAGTTCTGCAGTATTTGAAGGTACAGAAGTAGATGTTGAAGAACAATATCTAGTTAGCTGCTTAACCCTAGTTTGTTTTTCTTAATAATAACAAATGACGTTTATAATTTTAGATTCAGTTCACTTTGTATATTTTACATGTTTTTTGCCCTTCAGATTTCACATCAAGTAAGGAAAAGGCCAGATGATTATGTCCTTGTTCAGAAAATGAAAGCTAGATCCCAGTGAGACACACAGATTTAAAGACAGAAGGGACTTAAATGGCCACTTAGTCCATCTCCCTCATTTAATAGGAGAGAAGTTGAACCAAAGAAAGATTTAAGTGAATTTTTTCAGGGTTACACAATTAGTAAGTATCCATCCCAAGATTTGATTTCATGTCTTTTTAACTGGAAGTTCAATGCTCTGTTTGTTACACACAGTGTTGCTGGGTTATAGATGGCAAGCAGTATATGTAACACTGTAACAACCTGCAGGGAAAGAACCTAGGAAATATTCAACTTCAACACTGTTGAGAGGGAAGATTAGATAGGATTGGCATCTTAATCTAGTGAATGATGTGGTTTTAGGGTATATATCTATTTAGTTATTTTCATATTGTCTTTCCCTGTTAGATTGTGAGCTTCCCGAGAGCAAGAATCTCTTTTTGCCTTTCTTTGTGTCCTCAACACATACAACAATGCCTGACACATAGAAGCACTTAACAAAAGTTGTTGACTGATTAAATGACTGACTGACTTAACGTAGTGTTCTAAATGCTACTTCTAGCAGAATTTTTATTCCTAGAATTATATTGAAGTAGTAGTCATACATAAAAAGAGATCTCCATTGCATAACTGCTGCTTTAGTGGTTAAAAGGGCTAATTAAAACAAAGTTCCCTATGCAAAGTATTTCTCCTATTTAATTTGTTTTCCTATTATTCAATTTGTTCATATATCTGGTTCTAGGTGAATATTTAGATGTACTACAAGGGATTTCAGAAATCAGAAAACGAAAAGCAAGGGAATAGGAGGGACTTCTCTGGTACTTTAATTTTCTCTTCTCTCTTTGACCTGAAGCCTGATGTTAAACTAATTGGGTAAGCAGAAAATAAAAGGTTATTACCAGTTAATAAGTCTACTGCTGACTCCTAATTTTTCAAGGAGGTTCTAAAAAATAACCCATAGAATATTGGTACATAGTAAGCACTTTGATTCTTACTGACAGACTATTCAAAATTCATTGCAAATGAATGAGCGACTATATAACATAGTAGCAAATATTTATTTCTATTTTATATTAGCCAAAATAATTTATTTATTTGATGCCATACCAATCAACCAACCAAATATTATTGCAGTGATAGAAAAAAATAACAATTCATCTGGAGGAATAAAAGGTCAAAAATTTCAAGGGAAATAATGAAAAGAAATGTGAGAAGAGAGCCTAGCAATATCAGATCTCCAACAATATTATAAATCTTAAGTACTTGACATTAAGGATTGTGTTTTCCTTTCTTTTTTAATTTGGGAGAAGGATTAGGGCTAAAGGGAGAGGGATAAAATTGGATTGTCATAACAAAAGAACAAAAATAAAAGGTAAAGTTATTTTTTTAAATGAATAGAACTAAAGGAAGTTCAGAATGAAACAGACAGAAACACATTTAATTCATTATATACATTTTACAAAGCAAGTTGTATGTAATAGAGATACTTAATTTCACATACAATACTCTTATTTAGTATGGGAATTTTTTGGGGTGGGTAGGGGGTTAACCAAATTCAGAAAAAGTAAAATTTAATTAAGAAAACTCCCTATTGTTTGCAAAATAAGAAAAGTTAATTAGTGGAACAGATTAGGTTAACAGCATAAGGGAATATATATAATAGCACGATTTTTGTTAAACCCAAACACCCCAATTACTGGGTTAATAACAATTATTTAACAAAAACTACTAGGAACACTAGAAAGCAGTCTAACAAATTATGTTTATACCACTATATTATACCATAATATGATAAACTCCAAATGGATACATGATCTATTTATAAACACTCATTATAAACAAATTAGAGTAGTAGGGAAGGAGACAACTTTTACAACTATGGAGAAGGGAAGAATTTTCAGACATGCAAGTGGTTGGGATTGTTACAGAACACAAATTGGACAATTTGAAATAATAAATAATAAAATGCCTTTGCACAAATTCAATGCAATTAATATTAAAAGGGAAACAACTAACTAGGAAAAAAATCTTTGCTGCTAATCTCATTTACAAAGGGGTGATATCCAATTCTCTCTGTCTCTCTCTCTCTCTCTCTCTCTCTCTCTCTCTCTCTCTCTCTCTCTCTCTTTCTCTTTCTTTCCAGGCAAACTAAGGAATTACTGTTGGAATTGGTCTTATTCTGGAGAAACTTGGAACAATATTAAAAAGAAAAAAGTGAAAAAGAAAACAGTAAGAAGATCACCCATCTGTGCATACCTTTTGACCCAGTGATACCAATTCAAAACATCTTTATCGAAGAAAGAGGTGCAAAAATTATTCATGGAAGAACTTTTTATCAAGGCAAAAAAAAAAGCTGATGGTGTGCCCATTAATTGGGGATGGCTGAAAAAAATATGGTATATGAATGTCAGTAAGTTATTGAGAATATATTGAATGTATGAGAATCATATATGTTGCAAGCAATTATGGAAAAGATGGATTCAGAGAAGCCTGGGAAGACTTGTAGGTCTCAGAGTGAATTGAACAGAACCAGGGTAACAAATTATACAATAACTTTCAAATTTTAAAGAATGACAATTTAGAAAGAATTAAAAACTCTGATCCATGTGGTAATAAATTCCAGAGAACCAATGATGAAGCATGCTATGCACTTTCTGAAAAAGGAGTAGGATAGATTCTTAGTACAGAATGAGACTTGTTCATCCTTCATTCTTGAAGAGAACCAATGACATGCTTGACTTACACATGAATTGGATTTAGGTGAGGCAGAGCTGTATCATCAGTCAGCCTCACTCTTTCTTCTAGAGTCATGGGAGTCCAGTGGCAAGACAAAAGTCAAAACAACTGGCGATGGCCCAGGATGCAATAGGAGACCTAGAATTAGACTCACATTTTCAGACATAGCCAATGTCTGGTTTTGTTTTGCTTAATTCTATTTATTTAAAGATCAAGTGAGGAATAAGATAGCAGGCCCATGGCAGTTTATTGCATCTTGATGCTATCTCTGTGAAAATAGTTTCTATTTGTCTTATGTAACTAATACATAAACTTAAATTGATACTGTTTGGAAACATAGTTAACATTAAATATTGGGCTATTTAATGAGTGACAGAAAAGTCACATGATCCAATGCATAAAACTTTGAAACTGCCTATGAATTGCAGTTCAATGACTAGTATTGATTGTGCTTCTAAATCTTCCTCCTCAAAAGAAAGTGAGGTAGCTAGTAGAAGGAGCAAATAGGCTGCAAGATATATCCAATGATCTGTACACAAAGTAGCACAAAAGATATCCAACCAGAAGATGTATCATGAGACATGGAAGTGAGTTGGGCATGGATTAAGAAGCATAACAGATGGAATATCTAAATCCTTCACTGGAATGCATGTAATGTTGTTAAATGAATTAGACAAAAACTTACACTACTTGGATGTCCCTTCTCTTTCTTCTCCTTGGGACATTTAGTCAGGTAACTGTGCAGTGATAGTGATAAACTAACTCAAAGACCACAATGAAGCTAACTATAACTTATGCACTAAGTTGTGTTGCAAAAGATAATAAAGATTCTATGAAGAACTTGACAAGATTTTCTAGTACAAGTCAATACATGTTTTCATACTTGATATGAATTCACTTTAAAGGTGAGTATGATGAAAAATGGCAAAATACTACAAAATATGGTTTGGAAATGAGAAATAAAAGATCAAATGTTTGTGGTTCACTCATAAATCTCTTGAATTTATGTAGTGAATTTTTTTGCAAGAAGTGTGAAGGTGCTAGATATGGTGAAGGCCTGATAACCAGCAAAAATGAAAGTGACTATGATGGGAAAAAAAAAAAACTATTACTGATGTTGGAATCATTCAAAATTAGTCCTTTATGTGCAGTCAATATAATTCTCTTGTTGGAGCAAAGGTCAAAATCAATACCAAATTATGCAAATTGATAAAGACAAAAGGAAGACAGTATGCAATTTTAATTGTTGAAATGTAGCCTATTTAAGCAAAATTATTAAAAATGCGCAAGCATCAGGATTAGTAAAGTGTTAGAAGAAAGAATAATAATGAGAAAAAGATGTCATGTAATTGAAACAACTGAATCCTTAACTATTTTAATAAGCAATAAATAAAAATGTGTGATGGGGGCAGCTACACGACACAATGGATAGAGCACTGACCCTGGAGTCAGGATAATCTGAGTTCAAGTGTGACCAGGGACATTTACTAGCTATGTGACCCTGGACAAATTACTTAACCCCAACTGTCTCAAAAAAGTGTGATTTATAGCAGAAATGACAATTTTACTGATTGTAATTTTATAGAGATATTTGAATATTAAGAATCAACTGTCGCAACAAGGAGCTAAAAAGAACTCTAAAAGCATGTTAGTATGCAAATAACTTATTTTTCAAGTGCCAAGAGATGTTGACCAATGTCAACCCCAATTTAGAATATGTACTTGATTATAACATTTTATGAAGGATAAAAGATGATTATAAATATTATCATCATGTAAATTAGAGAAAAGCAATGAAAGATAAAACCAGTTCAAAAAAAAAAAAAGCCTAGCAAGAGATCCAACTAAGCAAACTCATCCTAATGGTTTTTAAAGGAGTAAATGGAAAATAACTAAAAAAAAAGAAGAAAATATAGAAAAATATCTGAAAGACTTTTTTTTTTGTCACAAACTGTCTTCCCCACCTAAGACAATAGAGCCAACCCGCTTGAACTCTATCCATATATTCCTAGATGTGTTTATGTGGGAATCAGACAATATCCTAAAGAGAATGAAAGTGGGAAAAGCATCCCAACTAGACTAAGTATACATAGATATGATTCATGCTGGAAGCAACACAATTGTGAGGACATTGAGGGATTGATTCACAAAATTATTGAAAGAAAGGAAGATACCAAAATTATGTAAGTAAAATCAGATTTTACTAATGCCCCTCAAAAGATGACCAAGAAAATATCAACTTCCAATCTATATTTACTTTCTCATTTATATAGGAACTTTTTAAATGAATTTTATAATTTTTATTTAATATTTTAGTTTTCAACACTGAATTCCATGAGATTTTGAGTTACAAATTTTCTTCCCATTTCTACCCTCCCACCTTTCCAAGATGGCATATATTCTGATTGCCTCACTCCCTAATCAGCCCTCCCTTCTGTCACCCCACTCCACCCCCGCCATTGCCTTTCCCCTTACTTTCTTGTAGGGCAGGATAGATTTCTATGCCCTATTCCCTATACATCTTGTTTCACATGCAAAAACAACTATTTTTTGAGCATCTGCTTTTAAAACTTTGAGTTCCAAATTCTCTCCCCTCTTCCCTCCCCACCCATCCTCCCTAAGAAGGCAAGCAATTCAGCATAGGTCACACATGTATCATTATGTATGTAAAACACTTCCACAATACTCATGTTGTAAAAGGCTAACTATATTTCCTTCCACCCTATCCCACCTCCCTTTATTCAATTTTCTCCCTTGACCCTGTCCCTTTTCAAAAGTGTTTGCTTTTGATTACCTCCCCCCCATCTGCCCTCCCTTCTATCATCTCCCCTTTTTTATCCCCTTCCCCTTACTTTCCTATGGAGTAAGATACCCAATTGAGTGTGTATGTTATTCTCTCTGCAGGTCAAATCTGATGAGAGCAAGATTCACTCATTCCCCCTCACCTGCCCCCTTTTCCCTCCCAATAGAACTCCTTTTTCCTGCCACTTTTATGTGAGATAATTTACCCCATTCTATCTCTCC
>JAQQSZ010006294.1:0-13634 GCA_028646595.1 Phalanger gymnotis
ATACACACATATAAACATATATACATACACATACATAAATATATACACACATACACATACATAAATATATATACGCATACATATACACACATGCATATTCCCTTCAGCTACCCAAATATTGAGGTCTCATGAATCATACACATCATCTTTCCATGTAGGAATGTAAACAAAACAGTTCAACTTTAGTAAGTCCCTTGCAATTTCTTTTTCTTGTTCTTTTTCTTGATTACCTTTTCCACAATTCTCAAATTGTTTCTTTCTGGCTGCTTGCAGTATTTTCTCCTTGACCTGGAAACTCTGGAACTTGGCGACAATATTCCTTGGAGTTTTCTTTTTGGGATCTATTTGAGGAGGCGATCTGTGGATTCTTTCAATTTCTATTTTGCCCTGTGGCTCTAGAATATCAGGGTAGTTCTCCTTGATAATTTCTTTCATGCAACTAGAAAATAAGATGCACAGGTAATGGGGCATATTGATGATTATCATCTATATTGGGATGGTTGCCTTGCTGACAAATCAGTACAACATGCTGCCTCTCCCTTTTAGTTTAACATTTCCCAGTATTCAGTATCTTCTATGTAATGAGGTAATGTATTTTTAAAAGACGATTAGTTACAATGACTGTGAGAGTTCCAGATAGGAGTTTTATTTTTATTATGCATTTTATATATAGACCTGCCCCTCACATTATAGACAAAATACATATGACAAAACTGTCCATAACATTAAAACCCTTGTGGCAGATAGTTGCCATTTTGCATAAGCCTGGGAGCCAACAGGAGTAAAATGGAATGGCTTGTTACTACCATCTCTGTCCTCATTCCAGTCCAGCCTTACCTCTCATTAAGCCCTAATGGGAAAAGCCTATCCACCATGAGTAAGGTTGAAGAGAACAATTTCAAAGGACAGTTTCAGTCTAAGTTAAAATTTTCAGCAAGGAGTTTTACTCAAGTACAATCCAAGAAAAGATCAGGATCTCATCGTCTACCAAAGGCTTCAAAATATTCCAAATCATTCTCTCCATTAAGATCAAAATCCTGGTACAGGTCAAGGAGACATTCTCATAGATGCTACATTTGAACCAGGACTCTCATTCTCATGGGAGGCAATCAAAAAATAGGTCATATGCAAAAAAAAGTATCATCCCTCTAAAAGCCATGGTCACTATCCAATGCCTAACAGAAGAAGACATAGAGGCAATAGAACTAATTAAGATCCCAAAATATGTTCGAGGTGTTTAGTCTCAGTTTATATTAAAGGAAGTAAAGTCTTTGGAAGGCATTTTCCTGTTCTGGTCCTTTGAATGGTGTCAATGTGGTATACGATCAATAAACTGGATGATCCCAAGGATTTGCCTTTATTTTGTGAGAACAGATGATTTCAAAAGAGGCAAATGGAATAGAACTGGACAGTAGAAGGATACATGCGAGTTATTCCATCACTAAGAGAGCATATCACCATCACCACACACCCCAACCACACAATGGGGTTAATGAGGTGATAGCAAACAACACTCATTAAGATCAAGTATGACAGATATGAAGAAAATAATTGGTAAATATGGAGAACATGATTACCAGTACAAAAGATTACTTCCATATTATAGTTGATAGAGATCTGACATCTCATTCATATAGCCCAAGACAATACTGAAAAATTGAAAAGTGACTACTGAGGACTTGAATTTTTAAAATTCTCCTGGATTTCCCCAACTTTCTGATTTTCTCTTTCTTTTAAGAACTCTTAAAAAAAATCTTTCATTTATTTAGAATCTCTATTTTATCAATTAATATGGGTCTTCCCCTCCCAGCTTGATTTTTTTTCTAATTAAAGGGGCCACTCCTTGACTCACTCCTTAAAGAGGACTATTCACTGAATGGGCATCACCTCACTCTAAGTGAGTACATGAAAAGGCCTTAGCCTAAAAAGGCCAGAGTCTCCCGTTGCATCTTGGGTCATCTCCAGTTATCCTGATAAATATCTGGTCACTGGATCCAGATGGCTCTGAAGGAGAAAGTGAGGCTGGTGACCCTGCACTGCCCTCCCTCATTCAAATCAAAGTCAACTGCAAGTCATGAGAAAAATAGCAATCTATCTAAAACTGTTTAGTAACAACAAATTTCAACATGGAGTGGTATGGAACAAATACTTGAGTGTAGAAAGTTTGAAGCTGCAAAAGAAAAATGGTTCTTGACCATTTCTTTTGAAAGGAAACAAAAATTGAACTCTAAAAATTAGGTATAAATTAAAAAGGTTGTAGATTTCTGCATACCTTATCACATTCAGTTAAGTTTTTCAAATTTAAAGTACGTTTTTTGTGTTTTTCTTACTTTTTAAAAACTCTTATTCATTTTTTATGTCCCTTATTTATTGAACATAGTAGCTTAGTTAGAATTTGCTGTTCATGGACATTTTAATATTGAGATACAGGCTAAGGAGATTGCAGTTTACAATCTTTGAAGTGACATCTGTGGGAGTAATTTACTATAAGGCTACTCTCATTTCAAATAAAAGTTAATTCTACTGAAAAAAAAATCCATAGCAAAGCTTTATTTCCACTCATTTTAACTGAAGAAAATTGAGCATTGAAGATGATAAAATGGTGCTGGGTTTGGAATCAGAAGTCTTGAGTTGAGATTTGTATAACCAAGCCACTGTAAAATGAGAAGGTAGGACTTTGAGGTGCTTTCCAGCATTAGATCTATGATGCTATGATTTGCTATCATGCTATCTATCGTTTTATGTTGTATTTGTTTGGCCATGTTTGTTTGGCCCTACTAAATTTTGAGCTCCATGAAAGCTTTTAATCTACTTAAACCTTTTTTCTCTTCAACAGCACCCACTACAGTTCTCTTGTATAATAAGTACACTGTTAAAATTACTGAAAATGAGCAAATAGTGGATAAAGACATTAAATTTTAACTTTAAGGTCTTTAACTCTTCCTTCTTCCTAACCTCCCATTTCCACATCGCTACCAAGTACCATTCAAAAAAAAAGAATTTTTTTTCAGGGGAGTGGAATAGAGAGAAGGTATAGAGAAGATGTGGGAGGGGAAGTTGTCACATGAAAAGAATATTTCATAAAATGAAATGATCTACCTTTTGGGTCTCTCAGCTCTCCATCTATGACCGTATATGATCCTGGATGTTCAGAAAGTTGCATTTTCATTAGGGGAGAAAGTCCACAATTTGGTAGAGACAAAAGAGGCGGGGAGTTAGGGAATTCACAAAAGAGAAGCCAATAACCAAGGAGCAAGCAGCTTTGCTTTCTATAGAATGAAAGCAATAGGTTATAATGTTAAGTCTGGCAGTGTGGATAGAGATGAGTAAGAGGCCTGATTATAGCAAACAGGAGCTGACATGGGTTGCTAAATTGTGGCTTCAAACCTAAGCAAATGTATGTGTGTGTTTTTTTTAATGGTTTGGAGTTCGGTGGGGGACAGGGGAGGGGGGGGGAGGGAAAGAGAGGGAGAGAGGGAGAGGGAGGGGGAGAGAGAGAGAGAGAGAGAGAGAGAAGCAAAATACTAAATATTCATTATGTCAAAACCAGAATTCATCTTTTCCCTAAAACCTTCCCCTCTAGTAGAGTTACCTATCCTACCAGTCGCCCATGCTGTTATCCTCAACTCTTCACTCTCTCTCATTCCTCCATATCCAATCAGTTGTCCAGATTGATGTCTCTAGCTCTGTAACATCTCTCCTATATACTCCATGCCCTCTTCCAACCTTAGACAATGTCATCCATGACCCTATGCAGTCCCTCACCACCTTACTTCTGGACTATTAAGGTAGCCTGCTAGTTAACTGCCTTTCCTCAAGTCACTCCAAGGAACCAGCTAGGAGCACACAAGATTTCACAGCTACTTCAGAGAGCATGGAATATGATATTCCAAAACACAAAAGATCTAGGCTTGTTGGCTTAACACCAAGAATAATTTCCCCAGCCAAACTAAGGATAATCCTACTGGAGAAAAACATGGACCTTTAATGAAATTGAGGATTTCCTAACATTCCTGTTGAAAAAGATCAGAACAGTAAATAAGCAATCATAAAAGACTTAAGTCGAATAAAGTGTTTGTATCCTAAGGGGGGGGGGGAAGGGTGAAACAATTATCCCCTAAGAACCCAAAGTTGGAGAGATCACAGAAGAGTCAGTCAAAATGGAGAGCCTAAGAGTGATTTTTGTTATGTTTTGATGATCTTAAAAGAAGAAAAGAAAGGTAGGTAGGAAATACTAGAGATGAAAATGAGAAGGATGCAGTAGGAGAACTTATCTCAGATAATCAGAGGTGCAAGTATAAATGAGGAGGGGTGAGAAGGCTGGAAGTCACTTGAACCTCAATTTCATCTTAACTGGTAAAAGGAGGGTAGAACATACAAATGCACATACACAAAATGCTTGATGGAGAAAGGCATTCAACTCAATAAGATAAGAAGAAACAGAGAAGAAAGGGAAGAATAAAAGGGAGAATAAATCTAGAGAGGGACTAGGCATAATCAAAACAAACACTGAATTCAAAGAGGGAATAGGGGAAAGAGGTTCAAAAGGAAAGAAAGGATAAGAACCTAAAATACAGATCTGGATGAGGGGATGAGAAAAGAAAGAAGTGGAAACCATGTTTCTAGAGGACAGATGGGGAAGAATGCTATCAACCTAATAGACCTAAGTGTAAAATGTAGGGAGAAGTTGCAGTTGAGTGAGTTTGGAAGCCAGGCTAAAAAGAGCTGAAGAGATAAGAGAATGAAAATGCTTAACAAATTATGCTAGCATCGACCCCTATGAAAATATTAGTTAATATGCTGCCCTCTTATTAATATCGCCTTATTGATAACTACCCTTTGAAGTACTAGCCTTCAAGGCAGCTGATCACTCCCTTAACTAGAATATATTTCCTCTGAATACTAAGTGAGAGAAAGAATCAGAATTTTCTCCAAAATCAAGAAAAATGTAAATTTAATAATCTATATGATGATGCAAAATGGATAATTTTGATTATACTAAATTTAAAAGTTTTTGTACAAACAAACCCAATGCAACCAAGATTAGGAGGGAAGCAGGAAACTGGGAAAGAATTTTTACAACTAGCGTCTGACAAAGTCCTCACTTCTAAAACATATTAAGAACTGAGTCAAATTTATAAGAATACAAGTCATTCTCCAATTGATAAATGGTCAAAGGATATGAACAGAAATTAAAGATCTCTATAGCCATACGAAAAAATGTTCTAAATAACTACTGATTAGAGAAATGCAAATTAAAACAACTCTTAGGTACCACATCTCTCCCGTCAGATTGGCTAATATGACAAAACAGGAAAATTATAAATGCTGGAGAAGATGTGGGAAAATTGGAACATTGATGCATTGTTGGTGGAGTTGTGAACTGATCTAACCATTTTGGAGAGCAATTTGGAACTAAGTCCAAAGGGCTACAAAAATGTGCATACCCTTTGACCTGGCAATACCACTTCTAGGGCTGTATCCCAAAGAGTTCATACAAATGAGAAAAGGACCCACATGTACAAAAATATTTATAGCAGCTCTATCTGTGGTGGCAAAGAACTGGAAATTGAGGGGATGCCCATCAACTGGGGAATAGCTGAACAAGTTGTGGTATATGAATGTAATGGAATACTATTGTGCTATAAGAAATGATGAACAGGCAGACTTCAGAAAAACCTGGATAGACTTATATGATCTGATTCTGAGTGAGGGGAGCAGAACCAGAACACTGTACACAGTTATAGACACATTGTACAATGACTGACTTTGTGATATACTTGGCTCTTCTCAGCAATGCACAGTTCCGAGACAACTCCAAAAGTCTCATGATAAAAATGCTATCCACATCCAGAGAAAGAACTAGAGTCTAAATGCAGATCAAAGCATACCATTTTTTCTCTCTCTCTTTTTTATTTTGTTTTGTTTCTTCTTTCTGGTGGTTCATTCCATTGGTTGTAATTCTTCTTTGCAACAAGACTAATGTGAAAATGTTTAATGTGAATGTATATGTAGAGCCTATATCAGATTGCATGCTGTCTTGGGGAGGAGAGAGAGCAAGAAAATTTAAAACTCCAAAGCTTGTGGAACTGAATGTTGTAAACTAAAAATTAATAAATAATTTTCAAAAATAATCTATATGATGTCATTTTATTATAAAAGCAAATTAAATAGACTCTGTATGCTTTTCTCCTCATAAAACCAAAGGGACCACTCTTTAATATTTTATGCTTTAGCAAGTGATTCAAGTTTTTTAATATATCTGCCTAGATAAAACCTAGCTAGTCTAATTTGAAGGCTCCTTTTTCCCCCTTAAATTTCACTAACCAAACAAGTCAGTACAGATCTATAGCAAACGAAATACACATATCAAAAAAAAATCTACATTTTAATTTTAATTCTACATTTATCACCCAAGTATTTAGTAATATCTTTGACTGTAATCCATCAGTACTAACACAGAACCACACAGTCTTAGGTTTGGAAGGGAACTCAGGGGTCACTTAATCCAAGCTCCTTCCCAATGCAGGAAATATTTAGATATCTTTGACAAATTAGTTATCCACCTGCTTGCCTAATTGTAGCAGCTCACTTCTTCCATATTTCAGTCAAAGGCACTACCTTCCTTCCAATTTCCTAGCATTATCTTGGATTCTTTAATCTCCCTCTTGACACACAGGTGCCAAATATTGCCATTTTGAGTTCCACAACATCTCTTGCATAACCCTTTCTTTCCACTCACAGAGCTTTGTTCAATCAAGCCCTCACCGCTTGTCACCTAGATTATTACAAGAGTTTGTAATTGGTCTTCCAACCCCAAGTTTCTCACTACTGCATACTACTGAAAAGGTAATTTTGCTTAAACATAGATCTTATCTTGTGACTCCGCTACTCAAATGGACTCCAGTGATTTCCTATTATCTACAGGATAAAATATAAACTTCTGTGTTTAGTTTTTAAACCCCTACCCAAACCAACTCCAAGCTCTCTTTTCAACCTCACTGGACATTTCTCCTACTTCTACCCTGAGAACAGCCTTTTTTCTGTTCCACACATGACACTCCATCTCCTCTCTCAAAGCGTTTGTACTGGACATCCCCTACGTGTAGCATGCATGCCCTCCTTACTTCACCTTCTACCTCTCCTCCTTTAAGACATAGTCGAAGCACCTTCTTCTGTATGGTTTTCCACATCCCCCAACTGATAATGCCATCTTTCTCAAACTACACTATATTTAACTACTCCATATATATTTGTATTTTTTCACTTTAATTTTTGTTTCTCCCTGGCACAGTTATAATAAATGCTTTATTGAGACTCATCCTGCTGTTGGAGAATTCAGAAACTGAGCCTAAATCTATCTCCCTCTATAACTTTCATTGAACTTCAAAACAGAAAGTAACCTGAGAGCCAGACCAGAGAAAAAAGGAACCTAATCCACAAATTCAAAACATCTACACGTAGTTTTAAGCCAAAATTTTGTACTTTACATTTGAATACAAACACATCTAATGTTTTGGCAATCTTCCATCAATAAACATCTATAAAGCACCTACTATGTGTAAAGCACGTAAGATACACAAAAATAAAAGCCTCTTCCGTCAAGCAGCTGACATTCTATTGAGGGGATAAAATGTGTACTTTTTGTGAGGGGAGTCCAAATCTAACTTCATTCACGTTGGGAACTGCCATGTTGGAAATTCTTTCCACCAAAACAGATCAGTGCCTCTGTAATTGACCATTTTAGAATTGCCATGAAATATGAACAGATGCCATTGAACCTAATTCCCTTTTAAACATTTAATAAAGAATTGGAGTTGACATGAATTCTTGATGCTTACTACATTTTGGTCATGATTAACTTACTTATGGATGAAATCGTTTGGAGATTACTGATTTACTTTATTCAGAACACAGTAACATAGACTTATTACCGGAAATTTATAACTGAACCATAAGGTCTTTAGGGTGTTTACAACCTCCAAAAGAGATCGATTTCATTTTGCTCTTATGTTTTTTGTTTGTAATGCTGTTGACTTTTAACAAATTAATGTCATATTTCAAAAACTTTCTCCAATCCAACTGCATAACATAAATAATGGCTTGGTCACAACCTTGAAAAATAAATTACACTGATTTAGATATAAACTGATGAGCTTTAAAATTAATTTTGTATATGTATTCAGAAATTAATCCAATTCAGAAATTTACATTTAAAAGGCTATTGTAAAGGAAATTTATGATGGCAAAAAAAGGAGAGGTTCCTCTTTTCTTTCATAAAAAGGGATCCCACTAAGTTTAGCAATCTGGACCTTTTGTTATCACAGCAATGAATCAGCTAGGCAGCAGTTGGGGTGGGGGTGGCGAGGAGAATGAAAGGACGGGAAATACGCACTGATGCTCAAAAGTTCCTTACCCACATGGAAAGGTCACAGCTTAAAGTTTGGTTTCTCAAGAAAACTGGGAAAATATCGAAAAATGCAGCCTTCAAAGACTCAAAGTTAAACAAGCACACAACCAGGGTCGGCTTCCACGAAAAGAGAAGAAATGAAGGGGGTCTGGCTTTGCACCCGCTTCTTCTTCATCCCGCCCCCAGCTACTAAGGCTGCAAGCTTGGGGAGGCGGTGGGGGAGAGTAGGCCACAAGAAGGAAATGGAACTGGGGTGCCAGAAGGACTCCGCGTACCCGCAGGGGAGCCTACAGCCTCCCGGGTGGGGGGGAAGGGAGGATGAGAGATAAAATGTCCAACTTTTCTCTCCACTACCAGCAAGGTGCCCCGTGGGCCGCGCGTGGTGCCGAAACTTTGCCCCCGCCCCCCAATCAGCTTCCTAATTCCTCGCTCCCTCCCCCTCGGCCGAGCACCCGCGGATCCGAGGGCCTTCCGAGAGGCTCAGACTCTTCCTGCCCCCTCCCTCTTCGCCCCCCCCCCCAAGGAGCGCGATGTTTACCTCAGGCTGCAGATGGGGCTCCCGCTCACAGCGGGGTGGCTTAGGTGTTTCCTCCACACAACTCTCCCGGTCACCGTCACTCGGTCACCAAGTTCCCCAACATGGACTCCTCCACTTCCACCGCCGTGAGGTATTCCGGGGACCGCCGAGGCTGCTGTACTAAAGGCTGCACGAGCTGGGCCGCGCCGGAAGGAGGCGGCGGCGGGGTTAACAGGGAGAAGAGCAGGGCTAAATCTCTCTGTTGGCGGGGGCCGCCGCTGCTGCTTCCCCACCGCGTCTTTCCTGCTTTCCTTTTCTTCTTCTTCTTTCACTCCCTCCCCCGCCCCCCCTCCGCCGATGCCCTCAGACTCCCCTCCGCTCAACTACGCGACCACATGTCGGCACGCGGTAGCAACCAGAGCTCGCTACTGCCCAGTCCGCGTTTGCTCTCGGCCTCTGTCTCCCCTTTCGGGCTGCTCTACTACACCCAAGGAGACCGCAGGGCGGCGCTGCGACCTCGACTAAAGGATAGCGTGGCGAGCTAGCGTCGTCGCGTCACACAAGCTGAGAGCGGAAGAGAAGGAGCGGCTGAGTGGAGACTTCTGGGAACCGTACTCTAGAGAAAGGGAGGGGGGAGGAGAGAGGAGGGAGAAGCTGCGCTTGCTACGTGATTTTCTGCCGCCGCTGCGGCTGGGCCTTCTGCAAATTCTGCGCGTGTCTGTCCCTGGCCCGGGCAGAGGACTGGTTGGCTTGGGTCGTCGCGACCAAAAGAAGATGGTCCCTGCAGCTAGGGAAGAGTTTAGGGAAGTATAAAACTGCGGAAAGACCCTGAAAATGGGGAAAGTTAACTTCAGGCGGCTTAGTAGTGACTTGGAAGGAGGAGCTCGACAAAGTGTGGTTTCTTGTCTTCATGCAAAATAACAGCAAGTAGGGTATCAGCAGCCTCTAAGAGGTGCGCGTTCTGTCCGCAGCATTCGGTTTCCTCTTAGGTGTTTTTGCACAGACTGCCCCCATGCCTGAAGTGGAATCCCTTCTTACCACCAAATCTTAAAACACTTGGTGATTTTTTATTCCTTACAAAAATTCACTTCAAGCCTTACCTGTTACATGAGGGTTTTTCTTATTCTCCTACTCCCCATTATCTTTTATTTACTTTAATCTTTGTAGGAGACACATTGCAGTGAAAGTGAATCTAGAGCAAAAAGAGGACTGAATTCAAGTGTGACCCTAAGCAAGTCTGCATGCACTAGGAACTCCAAGAAGCCAGTTTCCTGAAATTATAGTTTTCTCTTCCAGCAATTCCTTATGCCATTAAAATAACAGGTTCAGTCCCTCTCCCTCTGTTTGTAATTTTATATGTGCAGTGTTCCCACCGTTGGTGGTTAGCAAATTGATACCAGGGACTGTTATGTGCCTGATGCATATGGAGCTTAATAAATGCTTGTTGGTTAATAGATGCTCTTACATTTGTAAAACTCTCAACTAGGGGGAAAAATCTTTGAAGCAACTCTTTCATAAAAGTCTGATATTCAATAAGATATATGTAGAGAATTAATATAAATGTGTGAGGTGCATTAGGGATATGAACAGATAGGTCTCAAAAGTATGAAGGCAAGTTAATGCTTCAAATATGTTTATGTGTTCAGCATGTTCACTGATGAGTAAATGCAAGATACAACTACCATCTCTATATGATGATTCTGAAATCTAACTTTCCAGCCCCAAACTCTGCTGAGGTGTACTCTCACATCTCTAAACATTTCAAATTACGTGCCCTCTAGTTACCTAAAACTCAAAATGTTCAAAACTGAATTAATTATCTTCCCCCATAAAACTCATCTCCTCCTAACTTCCCCGTTAATGTAGAGGACAGTGCCATCTTCCCAGTTTCTCAAGCTAGCAACCTAGGCCACCTCCCAGACTCTTCACCATTCCCCCCACCCTGCCCCCTTCATAGCCAAGCTGTTTCCAAGGTCTGTCAATTTCAACTTTGTAGCAGGCTCTCACCACCTCAAACAGGCAATAGTCAACTTGGTGGGTCAGCCTACTACAAATCTCTCCTCACTCCAATCCATCCTCCAGCCACAAAAGTAATTTTATGGACTTCCCAGAGCCAAGATGATTGAGTAAACAGTAAATCACCCTCACTCTCTATTGATCTCTAAAAACCAAGAAAATATTGCCCCAGGAAAAATCCTCAAACAGCTGAGCCAGCAGAAAGACAGAGTACAACAGTCTTACCCTGGGAGGCTTAGGAATTCAACAGGAAAGGTCCCTCTTGCTCTGGTGGAAGGGGAACAGTATAGGACAGAAAGTGACCTGGCAAGCCCCATATCAGCAAACCAGGAGGAGATCTTGAGCCTCAGGGTGGTACAGCAGGCAACGGCCAACACCAGGACCCCCGCATGCCTTGCACAGCCAGAGGAACCAACAGACTCCAGCTTGGAGAGCCACCACATGCTCTGGTAGTCAGGCAGCCAAAACCTCCAGCAGCCAAACCTCCCCATGCTTCAGCCCAGCCCTGGTGAGCAGATACCCTGCAGTGGCCAGACCCTCCCACCCCAAGAATTTCAGTGCAGCCCTACAGAAATGCAGAAAAATCCCACTGAGCCTCAGCACACACAAGCCAGCACCAGTAGGACCACAGCTCAACACCAGGTAGGCTGCCAGACTCCTACAGCCACTAGTTGCCAAGACCTGAGGCCCCAGCATGCAAAACCAATGACCAGGCCCTTGGTGCCCAGGACAAGAAGCTTGGGACAGTGGCCCCTGTGCTCCAGCAGAAGAGCTCAACTTTAAAAACCAGGAAATAGGCAAACATTATGAGCAAAAAGTAGAAACAGAAAATGACTATAGATTCTTTGGGGACAGAAAAGATCAAAACACAAATTCAGAAGAGGACAATGTTGTCAATATATCTACATGTGAAAGCTCAAAGGGGAATATGAACTGATCTCAAGCCCAAAAAGCCTTCTTGGAAAAGCTCAAGAAGGATTTTTAAAAGTGAAATAAGAGAGATAGAAGAAAAATTGGGAAAAGAAATGAGAAGTATGCTAGAGAGAGTCAACAGCTTGAAAAAGGAAGGACAAAAATTAACTGTAAAAAACTTCTTAAAAAGTAAAATTGGCCAAATGAAAAAGGAGGCACAAAAACTCACTAAAGAGAATTCCTTAAAAAGTAGAATTGGACAGGTGGAAAAGGAGGTGCAAAAGCTAATTGAAGAAAACAATTCGTTAAAAATTAGAATTGGGCAAGTGGAAGCTAATGACTCTATGAGACATCATGAATCAGTCAAACAAAATTAAAAGAATGAAAAAATAGAAGAAAACATAAAATACCTCGTTGGAAAAGCAACTGACCCAGAAAATCAATCCAGGAGAGATAATTTAAGAATAATTGGTCTACCTGAAAGCAATGATCAAAAAAAGAGCCTGGATAGTATCTTTCAAGAAATTATCAAAGAAAGCTACCCTGAGGTCCTAGAACCAGAGGATAAAATAGTCATCTAAATAATCTACCAATCACCGCCTGAAAGAAATCCAAAAATGAAAATGCCAAGGAATATTGTAGCCAAATTCCAGAGTTATCAGGCCAAGGAGAAAATATTGCAAGCAGGTAGAAAGTAACAATTTAAATATCACAGAAGCACAGGATTTTACAGGACCCTGCAGCTTCTACATTAAAAGATCAGAGTGTTTGGAATATGATATTGCATAAGGCAAAGAAGCTTGGACTACAACCAAGGCTCAGCTACCCAGCAAAATTGAGCATAATCTTTCAGGAAAAGAGATGAACATTGAATGAAATAGGGGACTTCCAAATTTTCCTGATGAAAAGACCAGAGCTCAGGGTGGAGCCAAGATGGCGGCTGGAAAGCAGGGACTACCGTGAGCTCCCCACCAAGTCCCTCCAAAAACCTATAAAAAATGGCTCTGAACCAATTCTAGAACTGCAGAACCCACAAAATGGCAGAGGGAAGCAGGGCTCCAGCCCAGGACAGCCTGGATGGTCTCTGGGTAAGGTCTATCCCACACGGAGCTGGGAGCTAAGGGGAGCAGAGCTGAGCAGGGCAGAGCCCAGCATGTGCAGCGCGGACCGACCAGACCAGGAGCTGGGTGGAGTGAGCCCTAGCGCCCTGAATCAGTGAGCTGTGGCATTTACCAGACCTCTCAACCCACAAACAGCAAAGACAACAAAGAAGGTTAGTGGGAAAAGCTGCGGGTACAGGGGGTTTGCGGTTCGGCCACCAGCCCTGGGGCAGCAGAGTTGGGGCAGCTACAGAACTACAGCTGCAGTTGCTTCTGGTCCCAGGCCCACCTGGTAAGAGGAATTAAGTGGCAGATCAGAGCAGGAGTGAAGAGCCAGCTGAAGATCTAAGCCCAGTCCGGGTAGGGGATTCTTGGGGAAGGAGGAGTGCTGGTGAGGCAGTGCATCCGCCCAAGCGTGGGACATAGAACTCTTTAGTCTACAAGCAGTCACACCCCGCTGAAAAACTCAAGGGTCAAGTAAGTTGGCTGGGAACATGGCCAGGCAGAGAAAACACAGCCAGATTCAGTCTCAGACTCTGGAATCCTTCTTTGGTGACAAGACCAAATCATACAGTCAGAAGAAGTCAACAAAGTCATAGAGCCTACAACAAAAACCTCCAAGAAAAACATGAACTGGTCTCAGGCCATGGAAGAGCTCAAAAAGGATTTAGAAAAGCAA